>JXSR01S000751.1:10989-21694 GCA_000969725.1 Ophiothrix spiculata | reverse complement strand
GGGCCCCTGGGGCCCAAGGCCTTGGGGCCCCGGGCTTAAGACTACCAAAAGGCACTACCTCTACTCATATACCACCTGTGTGACAAGTTTGGTCTTTGTACCTTCTTCAGTTTGGTCGCTAGAGGTGATTTTATTCATATACATTTGGGCCCCTGGGGCTCAAGGCCTTGGGCCCCTAGGTCTTAAACTACCAAAAGGCACTTCCTCTAGTTATGGACCACCTGTGTACCAAGTTTAGTCCTTGTCCCTTCTATAGTTTGGTCGCTAGAGTTGATTTTATGAATATACATTCGGGCCCCTGGGGCCCAAGGCCTTGGGCCCCCGGGCTTAGGACTACCAAAAGGCACTACCTCTAGTCATGGGCCACATGTGTGCTAAGTTTGGTCGTTGGGGCCTATGTAGTGTTGTAGTTAGAGGTGATTTTATAAAACTCTTAGGGAGAAGGAGAAGAAGGAGGAGGAGAAGAGGAAGACTACACCAAGAGGAAAACAATATCTATGCAATGTTTCACATGCATAGATAACTACACCAACAGGAGAACAATATCTATGCAATGTTTCACATGCATAGATAAGGAGAAGACTACACCATCAGGAAAACAATATCTATGCAATGTTTCACATGCATAGATAAATATAAGCCTTAACAGGCCCCTTAAACAAATACTCAGATTGACACAAATTTGGTACCATATGAAAGAGGATTGAGCAAGTTGTCCATTGATACCCAAAACTCAATTTTGACTTTTTGACCAAAGATGCACCTTTTGATGTGGAGCATCACATATGGGAGACAAAATTTGAGAACGATTATCTGCTTCTTATGTTGTATCATTTGACATCCATTGCAGATGCGACATTTCTTACATTCTTTCAAGATGAAACATTGTTTTTACTGTTTAAATATTACTGATGCATCAGTGTATACATTACTAGGCTAATTATGACTACGATAATAAAAAATGTCTCTCTATAAATATTCAAAATCTTCTGAAGAACTCAACTTAAAACATATAAACAGACTAAAGGCAGGAATATAATGGTAAGAATTTGATCATGAACTTAAGGTCTTTGCCACCAAAATGTTGTTGCATGTATTTTTCATGTACATGTATTTATTTTGTTATTGCTCTTATTTGTTGTATCATGTTATGAAGGAATAGCAATTAAAACTAATAAACAAATGTTATCTTTAGTAGATAGTAACCCAACTTTTCACTATGGTTGTGTAATAAAGATTGGCAAAATGTTACACCCTATCTCTTAAATTTTTGTAAATCATAATAGGAACAAAAAGAATTTCTATAAGGCCCAATCTTTAGAATTGAAATTTATGAATTGCATTATATGAATCACACTTAACCACCTTTTAATTACTTTAACTTACCACACTGTCATTGACATCACACATGTTTACTATCACAATTTATATCAGCTTTTAAATTGCACTGAAATAATGTTTTGATCCTTGACTAGAATGATAGCCATTGCCCTAATTAAGTCAGGGTGGCTACCCTGCACCAAAGTTACCTAACATTGATAAAAGGTTTGAGGAGCATGTGTGGTCGAGAGGATAAGATGTCCGTCTCGTAAGTCATAAGTTGTGAGTTCGAGCCCTGCTCGTGCCAACGTGTTGTGTCCTTGGTCAAGCACTTTATTCTCATTGCCTTGGGGTTGGGGTTTGGATGTGTGTTGCAATGTTGCAATATGGCACTGATTACGCTTTGGCCTACAAAACCATCTCAAAAAATTGCCCCAGTTAAGATTTGACCTGAATCAGTAAATCAGGACAATTTTCCAAAAATGTTTATAACCCTAAAGCTCCCAAAGGTTACAAAAAACTACAAGAACAAATCACCAAAATCGCATAAGGCCGAATACATCATAGACGGGGGTCCAATATGGGCATGAAATCGCTGCCTAAGTAGCACCCCTCGGTGGCTTGCTATAGGTGGACACGGGATTGGGATGCTAGAGGTCCCTGGTTCGAGCCCCGGTGGAAACCACACATTTTTGACACCCTTTATTTCCGAGGAGATAGGCTGAGAACAAAAAGGGGTAGGTAGGAGATTAGGGTTAATGAATAACAGTATTTCACTTTACTTTTTTACATCTAAAATGGACTTTACCAAGGTTTTCTGGCAGTGACCTACCATCCCATAGCTTGCAACATCTATTTCAAATGAAAGTCCTCATTACGCTAATCAAAAAGTTTGTCACCTTGCTAAACACAGTTGCACATCATCATAAAATAGATGGTATCTATGAATAATAAATGGATGAAACCTGTGCATTTGAACTTCATCAAACACACAAGTCAATTATTTAGTAAGAAATTTTGCTACGTAATAAATAGGCATGCAGCTCCAGCTAATGTCTATATCCCCTCTGAATTTAACCAACCAGTATTATTTGTTGTTTTCAATTATCAAATTTTACCAAAAATACAGATTTAAAAAAAAAATTAGAACTAGCTTGATAAAGTTTTCAAAGATATTTTTTGATAAAGGTACAATTATACTTTTCACTACAAAATCAGTTACAGAGTTACAGAAGAAAAATTTATGCTTTTCTTAAATAATTGAGCTGTCACCAGCTCTAATACAGGATTTTTCTGTAACAGATCAAATTCATCACTTTGGTCTATCTCAGAATGTGGATTAAAATTTAAACAAAATCATCTTGTTTAGGCTTTCGCCAAGGAACCCCAACTTGGTACCAAGTAAGCAAAAGGAATCTTATCTTCAACTGGGCTCCAAGAGGTTTTTAAATTCAGTTTTTTGAATGCAGGAGGAAGACTGGCGTGACCGGAGAAAAACCTGCAGAAGTGAGCATGGAAAGAAAACCAAATGCACATGAAGCGCTGGGTCAGGAATCAAACCAGGATGCAAAGCGAGGGAACTTCTGCTGCACTAATCTGCTATTAAGTTCGAGTTTTGCATTCATGGCGATTTTAGTGCTAAACTGTTAGGATTACCAAATCCTTGTATCATATCTTTGCAGAAATGTGTACTTTTATCAAGCTAAAATTATTACTTTCTCTCTTTTATGGAGTTTATGAAATGCATCGTTTACATACTTTCTGACTTTCTGTTACAACCACAATTCTACAGGCAAAGATTGTAAGATTTTTGGAGGGACACGTGGTAGTTGCATTTAGGCCAAATAAACAAAACAAGTTTGTTTCTGGTAACACGCGCGCGTTTCTGCTTAGTTACATATTTCCCGCATATTTTTTGTTGTTGATATTTCGCATCCAAAAAAACAACAACAAAAAACCACCAAATCCTGTAAAAAGCTTACTGGAGACTTGCGTAAAAACAAACGAACACCAATTCAGGTACTCTCAGCCTATCAATTAGTCGACAATTAATTGTTCATACTCAATACCTATTACAATAACAAAGGCTATATATAAAGCCTTTATGGATATTAATGATATTAATAAATAATATAAAAAACCAAGAGCATTGTTTTAATGTGTTTTTCTTCCTGGGAATCCTGCATTTTTTGTAAAAAAAGAAAAAAAAAACGAAAACCGCATATCGCATTACATTTTCGAAAAGTAAAAAATAAAAAATATAAGCCGCATACCGCATTTACTTTTTCAAGCATGTTTCCAGAAACAATTTTTTTTTTGGCCTTATACCAAATTGATATTGAATATTGATTTGGAGAAAAATAGTTAATAATATTTCAGATGGATTCCAGCAAAAAAGTATTTTCTGTAAAATATCAAACTATGCCTTACCCAACCAAACAGGTGTCTCTAAAGCCAATAGATGAAACTACCGATTCTACTAAATTTTACTAAATTAAACAAATAAATTTTAAATATGATTAGAGCCTGATGGAAGCACTAAATGGCACAGCCTCATCTAGAATGACTAGATAGCTGTGTATATGATGTACATAGTTAATGATACTCCGGGGTGCCATTAGATAGATATATGTCTGATTAACTCCACACGTCACCAACGCTTTGTTTCAAATGACTAACAACGTACCCCAGCTGAGGCAGTGTGCATGGCCAAGGTGTGTGATGTTAAGATATCTTCCCAGCATGCTTTGTTTCAAATTACTAACAACGTGAAACAGATGATGAGATGTACATGGACGAGGTGTGCGATATGAAGATAACTTCCCAGCATGCTTTGCATCAAATGACTCAAAAAGTAACCAAACTGAGGTAATGTGTATGGATAGTAGCGTGGCCAGAAGTGGTTTACCTGGTGCAAAGGCACCACCAATATTTCATCTGTCAATCAGCGAAAGCTGCTGTTGACAAATTTGTATGGTCTACCAATTGCATCAGTACACAACGATGTTGATGTTATCAGAAAAAATCAGTCAATTGATGTAGTTGTTCATTATTATAATTTAAAACATGGACATGAAAGACTATCAGAACTTCATTTTTTTGACAACATTGAGAAAAACAATGGTGTACCTTAAACAAGCCTCAGAAATATGTCGTTGATTAAAATATATTGTAGATGTCTTCCCAGCATGCTTTACTTCAAGTGACTAACAACGTAGCCCAGCTGAGGCAGTGTGCATAACGAGGTGTGCGATGTTAGGATGGCTTCCCAGCATGCTTTGGTTCAGATGACTAACAACGTACCCCAGCTGAGGCAGTGTGCATGGCGAGGTGTGCGATGTTAGGATGGCTTCCCAGCATGCTTTGGTTCAGATGACTAACAACGTACCCCAGCTGAGGCAGTGTGCATGGCGAGGTGTGCGATGTTAGGATGGCTTAGATGACTAACAACGTAGCCCAGCTAAGGCAGTGTACATGGCGAGATGTGCAATGTTAGGATGGCTTCCCAGCATGCTTTGGTTCAGATGACTAAAAACGTAGCCCAGCTGAGGCAGTGTGCATGGACAAGGTGTGTGATGTTAAGATATCTTCCCAGCATGCTTTGTTTCAAATTACTAACAACGTGAAACAGATGATGAGATGTACATGGACGAGGTGTGCGATATGAAGATAACTTCCCAGCATGCTTTGCATCAAATGACTCAAAAAGTAACCAAACTGAGGTAATGTGTATGGATAGTAGCGTGGCCAGAAGTGGTTTACCTGGTGCAAAGGCACCACCAATATTTCATCTGTCAATCAGCGAAAGCTGCTGTTGACAAATTTGTATGGTCTACCAATTGCATCAGTACACAACGATGTTGATGTTATCAGAAAAAATCAGTCAATTGATGTAGTTGTTCATTATTATAATTTAAAACATGGACATGAAAGACTATCAGAACTTCATTTTTTTGACAACATTGAGAAAAACAATGGTGTACCTTAAACAAGCCTCAGAAATATGTCGTTGATTAAAATATATTGTAGATGTCTTCCCAGCATGCTTTACTTCAAGTGACTAACAATATACCCCAGCTGAGGCAGTGTACATGGATGAGATGGGTCGATATGGAGATGTCTTCCCAGCATGCTTTGTTCAAAAGACTGATAATGTGCCCCAGCTAATGCAGTGTGCATGGTGAGGTGTGCGAGTCTGTGACATCTAGATGTCTTCCCAGCATATGTAAATCAGCTGAGACAGTGTGCCTGGACCAAGGAATTTTTATAGGGGAACAGGTACTCGCTGCCATTTTGATTTCACCGCCGTGTAAATCCTATGGGACGGCAGCCATCTTGGATTGTTGCTCATGGATCAGAGCAAGTCGCAATACACGCTTCTTGAAACGCAGACATGGTTTGCGCGTGAAACAAAATGCACACGCTGTATACGCGTCAAGTGAAGATTTACGTGATCTACCTGGCCAAACTCCAAATATATCCAAAGGTACAATAATTCTGCTCCATGAGTGACACAAGATGGCAGAGAAAATCGGTTCCCCTATAAAAATTCCTTGGCCTGGACAAGGTGTACAATAAGAAGATTACATTCCAGTATGTTTTGCTTCAAAAAACTAATTGCCTATGTAAATCATGCACGATGTAACATTGGCATGATATACAACCTATCTGAGTACAATTATCCCAGATACAGAGGAGGTTTTCACAATATCCCACAATGCAATGCAACATTGTACAATATACCTGCAAATCCAATTCAACTCCTATACTTCTGTACAGGTTTCTGACGTTTTTGAGGTGTCAGCAATGTGGGGAAACACTGGGCTATTGTGAAAGAAACACATCCCTGGAAAGATATGAATGAGTACTATTCAATGGAATTCTCAAATTCCTAAGAGCCCCTTGTCCAGAAAACCATTATTGCCTATTATATATAAGTGTATCAGAATAATGCATTGTGGGATATTCTGAAAACCTCCTCTGCACCAGATATTAAATATTTCCATGTGTGAATTACTCACAATTTATCGTTAAGGTTTGACTATTAATATACCAACAACTTAAACATTTTCACTCTTTACTTGTTATACATTTCATACAGCTACATGAAAGAATAGCTCATACTACCTCATTAAAGCAGTCCAGTAAAAGACTAAAAAGTACAGTATCGAACCTCTTCCACATAATTATCGCCATATATATGTTTTGTATATATGTTTCGTATTAGTATAACAGAAAGCTAAACTGTTAGCCTAAGAATAATTATGTACGAGTCAGAATTTTAATATCATGAGCAGTTCGGTTCCAACTGCCCATTCAGGAAAGGCTGCCTGATACAGCAACACCTTTCCCAATCTGGCAAGAATAAGAACAGGCATGAGATTACATCCTCCTGAAAAAAGCTGGAAACACTGGAAAAGCGCGCAAAATTGGTAAAAAATGCCTCAAAACGGGCTGAAAATAAATAAAGTTGCGGAAATTTTGACATCCAAAAAAGCTGGAACCAGCTGAAAAGCTGGAAAATCTCATGCCTGTAACCCACAATGCAATGTTCCATTAAAACGTCATATTTTGTAATTTGAAATAGACATTATTTAGTATTTGTTGCAGCAAATCTCTACTCTAACATTTGTCTAAGAAGGTTTTGAAACATTTTACAGCTATAAACTATTTGTTCTTCCTATTTAAATTTGAATTTAGAAAACCGTTAAAAATGGTTGTATCATTTTAAATGCTTTCCTTTTCCGCCTGGTGAAAATCCTTCAAATATGACCAAGCTGCTGTGTACCAAAAATCAACACCAACCAAACTCTCACAGCTAAGGTTTTTAAAAATATTATAGGCCTCGCAGTGCATTCTGGTTATTATGCTAGCCAGATTGGGAAAGTGCTGTATCAGACAACCTTTCCTAAATGGGCAGTTGGACTGGACTGATGAGTTGGTTTTAAAACATACTTAAAATAAAATTGAAGGCATTACATAATAGTATTATTTTTCCTAATAACTCCACTTAAAATCATGATATTAAAATTCTGCCTCTTACAATTTTGACACAAACACGTTAGCTATCTATTCCACAAGTTGAAACATATACAGATGAAGTGTCCCGTACAGTTAATGTAATATCTTATAAATTTCTTTATAAATTTGCAATGAGTTTAAGAAAAAACATTGCATTTTGTCGAAGTTCGATACAATATATGTTTTAGACTTTAACTGTACTGTTAAGAAATTTAATGTGATTCGTCACAAGGAAAGAGGGAAATGGGCTAAATTAACCTACATGTCTCTCATTTTGTGACACTGATAACAAATCATCATGTGAGTGCAAGAAAGTCGTATATGCAATTGCTGCCTTGAGTTATTTTATTTTACACTTTGTCACAAGAATGTGAAAAATCCCTCAAAAATTCTCTGTCTTATGTCAGTGGTTCTTGAAATGGTTCTTCAGGTGACACCACTGATCCAAGATTGGAGATTAGACAGTGTGCAATCCAAACTATGACAAATGGCAGCTATTGCAGATATCGGCCATTCTCACGAAAATGGCGCCAGTAGCGATATTTCGTTCTTTGATCTGAAAATCTCTGTGTTTTGCTTAAAATAGGTAAACATGCTCATATTCGTGTAGTACTTGGTGAGCTCTACGCGGACATATATAGTTTTCTATACTTTGTTAACCGTTATCTTGGTCATTTTGCTCCCAGAAGACACCAAATTAGGCAAAAATGGCATGTCTTTGCGAGAGGTATCTATTTTATAGTGATAGCTACATCATAAAAACACATTTTCTTGTTCATACCCATGTGTTTTATTTCTCCAAATGCATCAATAATATCAGATAATTACCAATTTTGAAAGTTATATTTCCCAGTAAGCCACAAGAAACCAGTATAGGGTTTCCGCGAAATCAGTGTATATTACGTTATCCATATACTATCTCGATTCCAAAGATCACAGTGAACTGCAACCATAAAACTTTTTGCTTAACTTGAAGGCTAACATATGTGTACATTTGTAAATCATAACATTGAAAATCTATAGTCATAAGTTTGGCTTTTAAAAACAATTTTATTCCAAAATTTATTGCGACCGTTTTAAGCATGTATATTACGTTATCACCAAATCTAAGTTATGAAAAGAGTCTAGACTACTTTTATGCATATCAAGCCATAGGCCCTCATCCCTTGACCATGATTAGCCAAAATAATCAGCACTATGTGTGACTATCTTAATTTGAGGGATAGAAAAACGTCAAAATGTATATTACGTTATGTATATTACGTTATCCAATGCAAGAACCACAATTATGAAGATCCTTTAATTTATTTCTTATGTCAATTTTAGGCTTCCCTGAGTTGCTCCTCGAAGTAATTAAGCAACTGTAATAGGGCAGGACAGGCACTTGTTTGACAGCTCTTCCTATTCTTGTATATGCTAAATTTGAAAGTTCTTGTATAAAAATATAAGAATAGTGGTGTTCGTAACTTTTGTGGTTCCATGATACTTGATATACTAGCTAATAAAAAAAGTTAATTGAAGACATATTTATGAAACTTCATTTTTTCGATTTTTCCAACTCAAGTGGAGTCACTTTCGTGAGAATGGCCGATATGACTTTCTTGCACTCACATGACGAAATGCAAATCCAAATCTTGTTAAATTGTGGACTTGTCACATCACGGTGTCATTTTAAATATTGAAAAGAAATATTCAATTTCAGATGTGGAATAAATTGGGTCTTATTGGTGTCACAAAATAGGTTTCGACAAGTGACCCTTTCGCTGTGACGAGTCACGCGTAGTATATCTCATGCATCTCATATGAAAAGTGAAAAAGATTTTCAAATGATTTGCTTAAAATTATTTTAAGTTGCTTTAGCTAAGACATGCTATTAATTCACGTCAATAAATTTATGTCCAGGGTAATCACATTTCGGGTTATAAGATGCAAATATAATGTGTACTTTTCATTTGTGTATGGTTACTTACTACAGTGTGGATACTGGCAAGCTAAGAACTTAGAAAATGTCTTCCCATAATGCCATTTCAAAATGACTGAAGCACTTAGCTGTTGTGCTGCCTTCCCAACATTCTATTTATTAACATTTTAAGTTCATCTTGAGTGTTGAGTAAACATATGAAAAGAGATTATTGTTTCAAATCCAAGAAAATTGAGTAAAATATACTCACATTTAAGTGACGTTTCATCACTACTCTAGTGACTTCTTCAGACTGGAAATTATTTAGTACATCATAAAGACAAACTGAATCCGGGGGAGGGGGTGGTTCTTAAAAAAAATTGTATGGGTATGTGCCTGCCATACTTTGAAAAACTGACTATCTCTATGTACTATTTTTGGCTCAAAAACTCACACATCAATATACCAATTTTGATGGAAAATGACCAAATGTTATACCTTGTCAATGTCCCCCCCCCCTCCGGGACTGAACCATCTCCAGAAATCAGAGTCTACTTATGAAATCAAATGTAAAGACTGCAGAAAATCATACATCAATGAAACAGCCCAGCCATTCAGTTCTAGATTTGAGGAACATAAGAAAGAATCTGAAAAGTGGCAAAAAAGCATTTCACTCGTGCCACACATCAATCAGTTACTAGTGAACAATATAAATCTGCTATTTGCAGAACATGTTGCTTTAACAAATCATTCTATTCTCTTGGATGAAGCCGAAGTCATTCACCGTGAATCTCACACTAGTATGAGGTGCCTCAAGGAATCCCTGTGGATATGCAGAAGGGACAAACAAACATTGAACAAGGATGATGGGGCCTATGTACTGAATCACATCTATGACCAGCTGTTTCTCTCAACACCCTCTTCGTCTAAAACGTCAGTGTTGAGAAATAAACAAAGTTGCCAGTCTGAAGAAGCCGCTAGAGTAGCAATGAAACATTACTAAATGTGCCATTTTACTCTATTTTCTTGGATTTGAAACAATGAACTCTTTTCATATATTAACAGGGAGTCTTTATAAATCCAGTAAAAGTGATGGGGTAAATCAACTCCATTTTTAAACTCTCTATCTGGATACATCAGTTTTTCCATTTCATAAATTATTTAGGCTTATACCACACTACTACAGAACATATCATAATGTTATTTTTTGTACATTGAAACAATAACGGCTAAATATCTGCTCAAAGAATAAAGATCTTTCATGGAGAAAATTGGATTTAATGCTCTTATGCCATAGAGTCCATTAGCGATTACTAACTACATGTATGGGCAAATATTCTCAAATCTAAACAGCCAGAAGTAAGGTACGAGAAAAGTGGCTTGTTTTATTTTTTTTATGCATAGAAAATCGGCACAGACTGTCGTTTCGACTATGCTCATGAATATTCATAGATTTGAGACACA
>JXSR01S000750.1:76915-92085 GCA_000969725.1 Ophiothrix spiculata | reverse complement strand
TCTATAAGAAACATCGTGGGAAAATACACTTCCGGGATTGTGCAGGATTGCCGCTAAAATTATATTGCTAATTAGTAAAAAATATGATAACATATATAAAAAGTGGGGTTCACGCGTGAACCCCAACGGATTTAGGATAACATAATTATGCTAATTACGATAAGAACTCTTTTGTAGTTTTTTGAGGAGAGGCAAAAATATGATCTTTGTAATTATTTTCTTCAATACGTGAGTCACGTGACCCAATAGAAATACACGTAGATCGTTCCCTAAATTTGCGTTTGGAAATCCCTCATCCCTAAATCTAGGATCTTCTCAGAATCGTGTCCGCCGCCGCCTGTCTTTGTGAAGTCTAGTTGTAGTTACGAGCTGAATCCTTCGTTAGCTACGATGCATCGTAATGTTAGTGTAATCGACCCCAGTTTGGCTGGACTAAGTGGACAGATCTTTTTCAACAACAAGATGATGGAATGTCATGTTCATTGCTAGATTTTGCATACTTACACTTGGCAGACTATCACAAATTTTTGACATACATTCTAAGTAGAGTGTCTAAATTTCACGTTCGCTTCGACTATTGATTTTCTTGTTCAAAATTTCGCCAACAGTTTTCTTCAAAAATGTTGACGCTAATTTTTCGTAATCTCAAAACTTTACGCACTTAATCCGTTCTTATTCAGACATTGCCAGATTGTAGAACAGATACTCGTAAAGGATTTACAAATGATGAACTAGATTTCCAATGCTAGCAACAGCAACAGAAACATAAAATACTCCATGGAAATTGGAAACAACATATTTTAGCACTAAATTTTACAGTTTAGCGCTTTAAAAAAATGCTCTTGCTTAACATAAAAAGTAAAATTATCATTTGTATTTCCATATCTCGACCGTATGTATGTGCATTTTGAATGAGGTCTGATGATCCGAACTACAAAAAAAAATTGGATCGTTTTGACAAAACGTCGCTAAAATATCAACCATTTTTTAAATATCCTTATTTGCATGAGGATACTGTAAGTGAAATTAAAAGTCACTTCTATAATCTATAGACTCTACTCTTTATGTCAGCCAAAAATTGTTATGGTGTGGCATGTATGAGTTAGTAAAATACCGGTATTGCAGTGAGCATGAAATACCCGCAAATATATTTTCGAAGAACAGTAGCCTGAACACGTTGATGAAAAACACGTACGTTGCATCAACCCATCAATGTATAGGAGATACTGAACTGAACTGGTTGGAGCATTAATAACTTTGGACATCGCTAATAAACGGTCACAAAAAATAAGTTCCCCCCTTGGATAACCAGACATTGTCATGACAGAACTCTCCATGATGATTTTTTTCTCTTGCAATTACAAAATAAGTTTCTGTTTAGGAAAATATTTGTCCACGAAATGCACGTCAACACTTGATGAAAGCTAATGTCTTTTTCGGACAGTAGGCCTTTGTTTTAATTCTTAAGTGACATTACCTTTCATCAAATGTGTGTAAAATGTTTCCCCAAACGAACACATATGCAGGAGATATACATATAGAGTTCTTTTCATAACCAAGTCTGGTCATCCAAGGGGGAATTTATTTTTTGGTGACCGTATATATGTCCAGTTATGTCCATATATTTACAGCTAATTTTATATTCATATTCCACTAGCCAACATTCAGCCCACACTTCATTCTACGGTCAGATCGGATAACCCTTTAATTGCTCCGCAAGACGCAAGACAAAAATGACAATTCGTTGATTTTATCAAGGTTTAAATTCGCCAATCTTGGTTGATTATACCCATTTTCCAATATTTCTTTTGAAATCCGGTGCTATGAGTGTCATCAATAACATATTTTGTGTATCATTAGGAAAACAGTTGATGCAAGCGAAAAGATTTGAAAAGTTTCAAGTAACTCTCCCGGGGTAATTCCTATACGATCTGTACAGAATGAAAGGTGAATTTGTTTTCAGAGCTTTTGAGCAGCCATAAATGCACGCTGAGAAGAAAACAGTTGATCATGTAATTATGATGTAAAACAAAAAAAATACTATAATAGGTTTTTGAACAATTGTCTTTCATTGAAGTCAATAAAATTCCGTTTCTTCATTGGATACGGTTGAATGAAAATCACATTGAATTGAGTTCGCCGCTGGCGTCTCGGGCACCAGATAGTCATCAACCTCTTGATAAATACAATGTTCCGCATCAAGTGATTTCTCATCTGCTTCGGGTACCGGTGGAATTGCTTTGAATGACAAGGTTTGCTGCTTAACCCTCGGAGACGGAGGCGGTGGATACTCCGGAGGATCCCCGCTGCATACGGGCGTAGCACACGGTGACGTATACGGTGGAGGTTCAGCAGGATATCCTCCTTTGATTTTAATCTCCATTGGCTCATAGCCGTCAAAGCATTTTCCCCCTTCTGCTTGTGGGAAAACCGATTCATATGGGTTAATCCCCGCGGAGCACACTGTGGAACGACGCATTACCCCAGCTGATGCGTACGTGTTCGGTATGCTTGATTGCCTTCCCCGGAAGTTACGCATTTGAATAGCTCGTCTTTCTTCTTCGCTGATCTGATTTGTATCATCGTTTGGTCTACTTGTACTTCCTCGGCATTGACAGCAGACTACAGCTAAAGCTAGCGCCATTATAAGAATGACTACTAAAACAGCTCCAGTGATGATAATTTCTAAACGTGTAAGAGGTAATGCGTTTCCTGTAGAACAAAGAGAGTAATAATAATATTGAGAATTTGAGACATTTATAAAAAGTTTAACATCCACCCTTACAAGAACCTTTCGACAGCCTCCATTTCTTTAGCGTTTAGGCCACACTCCACTATATGTTTGTGGGATGGGATACTCCTAATGCACAAACGAGTCTGATTTACCTTCCCATTTTTTATAACTGGGTCGGAATGAACCTTGTCAATGTATATTATTGAAAAAATCAGCTGAACAACCTTTTCGTGGAGATTTTAATACGGTCATTATCATTTATCCAAGGATATATGTGGTAAATCTAGAGCGCAAATGTTCAATGATGACTTTCAAGCTTCAAGTTATGTTTAAATCACGATGTGTTAAAGCCTCTTCGGAAAACAATGTATAAGCTGCGGGTTACATTCCGGTATTATGTAAACATTGTACAATATTCACGTTCTAACCGTTCTAGATATATGTTTTCCCCTTTTTTTGGTTGGGGTGGGCGTGACTAACATATCTTTATTATTGTATTTTAAAAAACAGACTGTGACGTTTACAAACCTGTATCGATACAAAGTACGCCTGCGTCGTCAGCATGAGTACATTCATTGGCATTGCCCTCGCTATGGGTACATTCTCCTAGCTGAGCCTCATTACCAGTACAGTCAACGTTACTCAATAGTATGTCACCTGAACCTTGCCCGTAGAATGCGAAGTTTCTTGTTGTGATTACACCTGGAAATCCTAGCTGCCGACATACGACACTAGCAGCGTTCAAGTCAAACTTGTGGCCGCATACCGTCCCCCACGATCCATGGTGGTAAATCTCAACTCGCCCCTCATTGGTGTTGAACACGTTGTTGGCATTGGCCAGGCGGACGTTTATGAAACTGTCTGTAATAATAAAACACATTGATTGTTTGTTTGTTTGCTGGGTTGTTTGTTTGTCTGTTGTTTTTTGTTGTGTGTGTGTGGGTAAGGGTTGGTGGGTGGGTGCTTGTTTGTGTGTTTGTTGGGGTTTCTTGGGTTTTTGTTACTTTTTTGATCAGTTTTTTTTTTTTATTTTCTACTAATAAAATTGTTCCGTATAGTAACACATGATATTTATTTATCTTAACCCGCTATGTCCTGATCAATTCCTTTAATTTTTTTTATTTTCGCCTTTGAATATTCCGCTAAAACTTTCCTGACCACTGAGCTAGAGTCAAATAATGCGTAAATTTATCAATAATTGAACGAGACTCTCTAACCACAGCAAGGCCGAGATTGCGCACTGTAAAAAGGGCACTTTTGCTAGGATGTGATTAAATAGAAACTAATTAGTGTTTCATTACAAACCTGACATTGCAACCTCACACATAACTCCTGCATCTCTCCCATGAGAACAGGTTGGCGGTACCTCATACCATCCCGGATGTAAACACCTAATGAGCTCGCTCTCCTCCCCCGTGCAGCCGACGTTAGCCAGTAGCACCGACCCAGTGCCTTGCCCGTAGAAAGCATTATACTTTGCTGACATAACGTCAGGATATCCAAGCTGGCGACACACAACACGGGCATCGTCATCGTCCCAATTGGAATCACATATGGTGCCCCAGACTCCGTCGTGGAACACCTCCACTCGGCCCTCGTTGGATGTAAAGCCTCCAATAAGGCGGACGTTACTCGAGGGTGCTGAAAGATTACGGTTTATGTTATTGTTAAGAAGGGAATTAAACAAGGAAATTATTGATATTGAACTGTTAATAATACCAATGGCACAGTCCGTGGTTGCTATTCTGGTGATACCTTGTTAGGTCTTGTTCCCAATTCATGACGGAATATCTTCCGACATTCGGAAAGCTTTGATGCAAGAACAATGACGAAATGTATTTTGAGTCATGACGAAAAAAATATTAGGAGAAACGCATAACCACCTCCTTTGAAGTAGTCTTTATAATAATAGAGGCCCTGACGCAAAATTTCTGCATCATTCAATACACTATACTACATCTAGCTTTGAATCATAACTCAATATTTTTCTGCACCATGATGCAAGACATTTGCGTCAAGCCCTTTCGTATGACTTAAAAGCTATCGTCATGAATGGGGAACCGTGCCTTAGTGCAAATTGCACTTTTATTCCATCTGCTGTGTCACTACAACCAAAGAACTACTGTTTTGTTATACCGTATGCTATAATAGAAAATATCTTAAGCATAAGCAATACATTCATATGAGTTTTAAGAAATTACACGGCATTGGAACAGGTTTTAGAAGCCTGGAAAGCTATGTGTATGATGATGTCTCGAATTTAATAAAAACTTTTCTTTGTTAACATGATAATCTTATCAATTAGCGATAGCTAAGGTTAAAGACAGTAACTATTATAACAGTGATCGACCAATATGTAATCATCAAAATAATGGGATAATATAGATGTACATGTCCAAATCAGTTTGCATGTCCTGTATATTATTTTTGTCTATATTAACATGAATGCAGAATAATCTAGATCTGTAAGCGTACTTATTGCGTAGATGCATAGCTATGATACAATTGCTGCAATTTCAACTCGCAATATTTTGTTACGGGTACAATGCTTTGTAAAGCTAGTAATGCGAACAATTCGATGTCAGTGGCATAGCAAGGCAGTTGTCGTTAAGTTAGATGAAACATTGAAATTGCTTTAACTTGCTACTGTCTATTTAGCACTTTTAAAGCATCTACGTCAAACCACAACCTAGCTGAGTCTTGCCAAGTATATGATCAAGTTAACGCGTTTAACATGTTTAAGGAGTCGGCCGTTTAACTGCATTTGTACTGATATAAATACTCAAACTTGATAACGAAGAGTCTTCAATGGCCACGTATGCGCTATCTATGCCCGACTAATGGCCGAAGTACAATATCTCACCATCCATTTTCGACAACCAAGATGGCGGCCATAGGGTTATCTCGAATGTTAAACTTTTTAAAAATTCCTTTAATATGTTCTAATGTATAACCTCCCTAGATTGAATTAGTACACACAGTTACAAATCCCCGTGAAAAGTTTATTCCTTCACATAAGAACATTTAATGAAAAACGTACCGGCTTCACTGCAGACTACGCCTGCGTCCTGCCCGTGGTCACATGATGAACTGTATCCGGGGTCATATGTACAATCTTGTAATGCAGCCTCATTCCCTACACATTGCACATTGTCTATTATGATAGCTATTGAACCTCGTCCGAATGATGCGCCACCGTCTGCTCTCTTCGCATTACCTACATTATAGATACGAAATAAAAACAATATGTGAAATGTATCACTTCGCAGATACCTTGATGCAATATCCAGTGATATCTACGTAAGGCTATTCGAACAGGTAGTATTAAATCATTTGCACAATATTTCTACACGTATTAATAATCATCAGTCAAATGCGTTAAAAAACAAGCAGATGATAATGTATATTATTAGCCTCCTCGCGGTTTTGCCATGGGGGAGCCTCGACCTGGCTTGCACGATGAATGGGGGGGAACTTATATATATTATAATTAACAGTTTGATCTCCTCTTTTAAAAACCCACTGACCTTGCAAGGAAGTGAATACATCGTTATGTAATATACTAGTTTAATTGACTGTCAAATCGAGGCTCTCCTCGCAAATTGCGATAAGTGCAAGTAGTGAATACATCGTACAGTGAACATCGAGCAATAAAAGAGAAAAAACAAAACTCTCGCAAACGTTACATGTTAAAAAAAAACATTCCTCTACAATTCAACATATGAAGAGTTTGTTCCAAAAGGGAATAACTCCAAAAATGTGAAGTGGGAGAAAAACACACTTTTTTAATTACAGGCCTATTTGACATTTATATTAATTTTGAAGGTTGTTAAATATTAGGACATAAGCTAGTGACTAAAACGCAATCTGTTTGAGAAATCTGAAAGATTCCGTTTAATTGCAATTTGTCTTTGTTTATTCATTTCTTCGTGGACTCCCCTTTTGGAACTAAAATGGTAAACTTTAGTGGAGTCAATGCCTTTTGGAACTAAAATCGGTATAATTTCATGGAAAAACCCATTATCGAAACAAAAAGTTTTTTTGGGAAGAGGATTTCATTCCATGAAACCAGAGGGATAATACTGCTCATTGGTACCAATAACTCAATTTTGACCAAAAGTGGAGTTATTCCCTTTTGGAACTGGGCTCTTCATATATACAATTAATGGCATAGTTTAATGACTTGGATTCTGTATGTTATAAAATATATTGTAGAAATTATACACGTATAAAACAAATCGTGGATTCGTTTAGTATTCATCAGTCTCTTACCAAAACCTAACTGATGGCATGCAACAGTTGCGTCCATTAGATCCCAGGAATGCGCGCAAATTGTCCCCCATGTACCAGAGATATAAACTTCTACACGCCCTTCATGTGATGTAGAACCGTCAACCAATCGGATCACTTCTGATGGAGACTCTGTCTGAGTGTCTGTAAAGAAATAGTATGTGAAATGTTGTGTTCCAAATATTGCAAACAAAACATTTTTCACAAACGTGCGCTAGGCAGGGGTTCTCAACTATTTCTTACAATGCGCCACATGAGTGAGAAAATTGTAGGCTAAAGCGCCACATGCCTCAATCTTTCAGTGTATTTCTAATGTATTTATTTGTTTTTAAGAGAAAAAAAGCGCCAATCTGTAACATTCAAAGCGCCAAATTCGGCGCGTGCGTCGCTAGTTTAGAATGTATACGCTACCGAAATAAACACCAAATTGACACGGAAAGTTACAATCAGCATTATTTCATACAGAAGTTTTGTTATGTATTACACCTTTTCAGTATCCTGCAAATTTGTAGAGCACAATTTTAAATGGCAAATATACCGTATAGGCACTATATGTACACAAGTTCATTCAAAGTATGTCAATCAAGTCATTACGTTCAACCATTTGTTCAGAACTACATTTAGCCATTGCAACATTAAAAAAATGGAGTGCATGCCATACTCATAAAGTCTCCTCATCAATAAGACACACTTACTTGACATGCATACAACTCCAACATCCTCCCTGTGGCTGCAATCATGGACACCCCACCCGCTATGACTACAATCAACCAATGACGTCTCGGTGCCATCGCATATGACGTCATCAAGCCATATCTCGCCCGTGCCTTCTCCATACGTAGACGCAGTATCTACGCTAACAGCGCCCTCGTAGGCTAAGTACCGGCACACCACGTTGGCTTCGTTAAGATCCCATCCATCATCACAAATCGTGCCCCATTTGCCATCATTTCTGATTTCGACCCGTCCTTCACTGGGCGTGTCACCCCCGACTAGACGCAAGCTGTGCAATGCTGGGGACGGGTAACCGGCTGAAGAAAACAAAACAATATCAAATTACAAAATCTACTTGCACGGATGTTTCATGCGCTCATAGCAAAAAACATATTGATGTTTGGTATAGGATTTGGACCATCCATATCACACACATTAAAGCTAAAAAAGACAAAATAGAAAAAGTCAAACTGGTATTGATTGCATTATTAAAGAATTTTCGATTTGTATCCTGCAAGCATATTAATCAACTCTGAAGCACGCAGAACCAGGATAGCAGTGGCGTGCGCAAAGGAGTTTGGAGTGCCCGTGCCGTCGGGGAAAGTTCCATTCGTAGAGCCGCTCGCAGTACGAACTGGCGTTCGCATAATTAATCTCCCCCATGATTTCATTTAGGAGATGACTGTTAATGACTGTGCGCGACGCACTCCAAAATATCCTGCGCTGCGCACATCACTGCAGGATAGTCTATATTCTGAAGTGTCACTAGCGTGTCATATGTAAAGTATGTACCACAATAAGGTTACATCATAAAACGATGAAATTTCAGTTGATGTTGTGTATAAATTGCACATGATGCTTAGCCCTCGTCTACCCAAGGGGAAGGTGGTTTCAACCCTCTAAGGTTTTTCCCCGCTGCATGAAAACGCAAAGCAACCGACCCCAGTCATTTGGTTAATCTCTCTGACATTCTTTGCGGTCATTTTGGTGAGAAAAAATTAGGGAGGTATCACCTAAGATGGGTTTGGGGTAGGCCGTCAAAGTTCGGGTGTAGGGAGGGGTTGGTGAGGCCCTGGAAAATTTTAAGTCGCCATTTTGAAAAATATATGCATGCTATGAGCCTGAAACTTGCAGGGTATGTTAGGAATTATCATTTACCTTCTTTATTAGCAACAAATCCGACGAAAATCCGTTGTTTAGAACTTTAAGCAAAATTTTGATTTTAGTGACCATTTTTGCAAAAATCACGATTTTCCGATCTGGACGAACTATATGACGTCATAATTACGTAACACCTTGGCCGATTTTTAAGATCTTCAATCGTTGGATAGGGGATGACCATACCTATTTATTGATAGCAAAACGTCTTATAAAAAAATAGCCTGGGTAGATGAGGGTTAAATGTTGTACCTTAATGCAAATATTTCTCATGTTACTGTATGAGTAGTAAAGGTATTTTAACGCTACATCTATTTTCGCTCTTTTCGCGCTCAACGAGATTAGCGGCAAAATAAATGTACCGCGAAAATGGTGTGCATATACCACCAACGATAAAAAATTCACATGCCAGAAAATAAAAACGTGATAAATAATTTATAATTAGCTGTGCACGAAAATTTCTGAGCGTTAAAATTAGTCACGTTTACAGTATGCCATGCCCCTATGATTTTGACCTTGTTTGAACCGGAAGGTTTAATATTTTACGTAGGATCGGTATAGAAGTGACATTTCCTTGAATAAACTATAACTCACAAGGAATGTCGCAGATAACCCCCGCATCCTCGGCGTGTCCGCAATCATGGTTGGACCAGCCTCCGCTTTTACAATCAGCCAACGATGCCTCTATCCCTGTACAGCGTAACTCGTCAAGTAACACTGGCCCATCACCAGGTCCAAAGAAGGCTTCGCTTTTGACGCTGAGGGCGTTACCAAAACCAAGTTGGCGGCAAACCACCTGAAATAAGCACAATTTATTGATGCATTATTCATAAAGGCCTTGTTCCCAATTCATGACGGTATATCTTCGGACATTTGGAAGTCTTTGACAAGAACAATGACGAAATGTATTTTGAGTCATGACGCAAAAATATTAGGAGAAACGCATAACTTACCTCCTTTGAAGTAGTCTTTATAATGACAAAGGCCCTGACGCAAATTTTCTGCATCATTCAATACACTATACTAAATCTATCTTTAAAAATCATGACTCAGTATTTTACTGCATCATGATGCAAGACAATTGCGTCAAGCCCTTTCGTATGACTCAAAAGCTTTCGTAATGAATTGGGAACCGTGACCTTACTCTACTTGATGTATCTGATGTGTATCAATACCATTTTCCCGAAGATATACCGCATAGATTAAGGGGTGAAAGCACATCACTCATTGTTTCATTTTTGCAAATTTATTTTGTACCATAACTTTTGAACAAAGTGCTTAAAGTTAATAAAAGTATACATTTCCAGAAAGGAATTTTCACAAGGAACATGATGGTGATGTTGAATTTTGACCAAAAATCACATTTTTTGAGAAAATCACGAAAAACACATTTTTTGGCCATTTGGGTTTCCAACCAAGCTAAAAATAACATTTTTTGAAAAAATGACCTAGGAATGGGTATTTTAATTTTAAACACCCACTCGCATGTTGCGTCTTTTTTACTTTTTTCGATTTTGGCCAATTTTTTGATTTTCATCCCAAATAAGGTCAAAAAATGGCCAAAAATGGAAACAAGTGAAATCACCATCATGTTACTTGTGAAAATTCCTTTCTGGAAATGTATACTTTTATTAACTTTAAGCACTTTGTTCAAAAGTTATGGTACAAAATAAATTTGCAAAAATGAAACAATGAGTGATGTGCTTTCACCCCTTATTCCATGATGTGCATGGACTGCACTATAATTTGGAAAATCATGGTCGGCGCGGCTGTGTCCAAGTCTAAAGGGTGCGCACATAACCTGCCGACAATGATACATAATTTAAATGAGACAGCTTCCAATGCATTGACATATTCTATTTAATTTCTTTTGGGTATGTGTGTCTCAGATCTAAGAATTTTTTTGAACGGCTACTCATATATTAAAATTTTTATCCTATTAGTACATGTTTAATAAATTTACATGGCCAAATATTCCCTTTAACCATGTCATCATTTCTGTCCATTTATACAAATTATCTTAAAAGCGACTTTGCAGATTTAAAAGACTCGAGAAGTGCGCCCCCATTGGTAAAACAAATTACTTAGGCAATACTACATTGACCATCACACACAGTTCCCCTGACATTGCCATACAGCACCTCTACCCGACCTTCAAATTTAGTCGTCCCCTCTACAAGACTAGATAGAAGTGCACCACAACACCCACCCCAATTTCCCATTACCATGATTACCTGTCCTTCTTCAATACTCCATTTATCGTCACACACAGTGCCCCAAACATCGCTATACAACACCTATGCCCGTCCTTCAAATTTAGACGTCCCCTCTACTAGACTGGATAGAAGTGCACCCCACCCCGAGTAGAGGGGGTTAATTTCCTATTACCATGATTACCTGTCCTTCTTCAATACTCCATTGATCATCACACACAGTGCCCCAGACATCGCTATACAACACCTCTACCTGTCCTTCAAATTTAGACGTCCCCTCTACCAGACTAGATAGACTCATCATGTATACACTGTATGCAGCAAGAGAAGAGATCAACGTCGGCCCATGAGCCTCTGCGCCCGATTTGAAAACCCATTTTGCTTTAATTTTTTTCATCAAACTCTTCCTAAATAGCCCATATATTTTGTTAACTAATATAATTTATCTAAATAAAACAGAAATTAACAGATTTCCCCAATTTGGTTTCCAATTTTGCGCCTTGCGCAATACACAAGTCTATAAGTATTTTAGACTTCCCCGAACTTATCAGTCAGACGGGCTGGTGTAGTGGTAGAACTCTCGCTTCACGTGCACGCGTCTCGGGTTCGATTCTTGCTTCGGCCTATTATCTTACATTTTTTTTCTTCATTTCTTTTCTTTTTATTTCAGTTATATCCAATCATTTTCTTTGACTTTTCACTCTCTATGATGTAATTCTTCCTTTTTTTTTCATTCTTTCTTCTTTTTTTTTCAGAGCTACTGATAAAATGCTAATTTACGGTTATAACACTTCGCGCGGTAGCAATACCCCGATAGCGAAAAACAGGCATCTTCGGATGATCCGTGTGTGTTTATTAGGAGTACAATTAGGAAACCTGTCATAAAATAATGTTAGGAACATTTATTTCCTTATGGGTATATGTCACAAACCTTAATTGTACTCCGATTACAACCACAGTGAGCTTCTGAAGTTGGCCAATTTTGACAAAAACGCAATGTATTTCAATGGAACAAATTAGCGATATTTGAGTTTCTGTATAAGAGATTGGAAATCCCGAAAAGGCTGTTGGGCCGACGTTGATCTCTTCTCTTGTATGCAGCGTCCCAAGAAGGAGCATTCGCACAGGGGACCAACGGCTTAACGTGACTATCCGACCAACGGAGCAATTAGAGTAAAGTTTCTTGCCCAAGGAAACAGGGAGACGTAAACCGCCTGGCCCGGGGCTTGAACCCACAACCTCTGAATTACGAGACCCGTGCTCTAACCGCTCGGCCACGTTACACCACCCCACCCCACCCAACCCCCGGTAGAGGGGCTTAATTTCCTATTACCATGATTACCTGCCCCTCTTCAATACTCCATTGATCGTCCCAAACAGTGCCCCAGACATCGTCGTACAACACCTCTACCCGTCCTTCAAATTTAGACGTCCCCTCTACCAGACTAGATACAAGTGCACCCCCGGTAGCGGAGGGTTAATTTCCTATTGCCATGATTACCTGTCCTTCTTCAATACTCCATTGATCGTCACACACAGTACCCCAGACATCGTCGTTCAACACCTCTACCCGTCCTTCAAATTTAGTCGTGCCGTCCACCAGACGGACATTGGTGCCAGTCAGTTCTGATCCTGCTACTGCTGTATGAAATAATTGTATGCATGAGTTTGTTGGTAACTATTTGCTTTGATATAAATCTGAGGGGGTTGATTGGTTTGGACCAGAACCTTGCAAAAAGAAGAAACTTGACCAGCGCTCAAAGAATTAATTTCAACATTCTGTTTATTATTATTATTATTATTATTATTACTATTATTATTATTATTATTATTATTATTATTAATATTATTCTTTCTATTTTATTTTTATTAAGCACTGTAGAATTAGGATTTAAGGCTGAGGTCTAAAGTTAGATTTAATGTGGGGTTAGGTTTAGGGTTAGGAATAAATATTATAAACAGGTTTATTTGACGTACAGACAGGGAGTGACTTGTGTTTACGCGAAACTAATAAGTTGCAAGCCCGAAACCAGGGGAGTGGGTGCGGTGGCGATGAGTGCGTCGCCCCTCCCAAATTGACAATGTACAAAAACAATTGCACAAGAATCCTCCAAATGTCCAAAAAAGAACCCCAAAAGCACAAAACAGGTTTATTTGACGTACAGACAGGGAGTGACTTGTGTTTACGCGAAACTAATAAGTTGCAAGCCCGAAACCAGGGGAGTGGGTGCGGTGGGGGCGTCGCACCCCGCCCCAAATTTGATAATGTACAAAAAAGATCCACAAAAAGTCCCTAAATGTCCACCAAAAGAACACCCAAAGCACCAAAACATGTAAATGTAGATCGGTTTTTTTTATTAAAATTCTACGCAAAATGCTTGGAAAATTGCTAAAACCTTTTTTCTTTGCTTGTTACTTTGTCAAAGCCATTAAAACTAATTTAGGGTCGACCAAAACGAAAATATTTCCTCCCAAAGGTCCACTTTTTAAAAATAGAAACTTAAAAATCCACACTCTCCTTGAAAAAAATCCTGGCTACGGGCCAGGTAAATTGTAAAGATGTTGGACGCTCGTCAAGTTTCTTCTTATTGCCCAAAACTCCGCCGATTCAACATGTTCAAACACATTCTTTAGATCTCGAAGGGCATTTAACTCTTTTTAATAAACACACTACAGGCTTCACGTTACAAAGACATTCGCTCACCCGTGAGACATTCGCTCGCGATATTCTCTCTGACTTATTCGGTCATATTGAGAGGTAATGACACTTACAATGCTTGAATATTGGTTAAATCGATGTTACCATGTATTTAAATAATGCTAACATCGATTCAACCAATCAATATTCAAGCATTGTAAGCAATATTTTCTATCCATTTTAGAAAATCAAACAAATATCGTCAGCGAATGTCTCTCGGTTGAGCGAATGTCTTTGGACGCCAAGCCTGAGTGTTAACTATTTCAGTGTATATAAATGCACGATTTTTAAAACTTGTAAACAAGAGTACATGTATAGAACTAGTGTGGGGCGTGCTTTAGTGTATTGCACATGATATTATTTGATTAACTGTACTTACATGACATGCATACCCCATGAAGGAGTCTATTCGTAAAGGGGACCAACGGCTTTACGTGACTTCCGAACCACGGAGCAAGTAGAGTAAATTTTCTTGCCCAAGGAAACAACGACTCGGAGCTGATTTTTTATTTTTGTTTCGGCTTGCTATATCATCGGTCGAATTTCCTCAATTTAAATGTAATTTAACGTAGGTTGTGACTATAGTTAAATCAAATTTCAAAAAATTTATTTTATCCAATATCACAAAGAGGTCCAATTCTTGTACACATAGTTTGTAATATTTTAGACAACGGTAATTAGGTAATTTAGATAACAACTCTTGCTACCTTCCCGTCGGCAGATAACACTCGCGTCCTCCGTATGTTGGCAATTGTGCACTCCCCAGGGC
The DNA here is from genome assembly GCA_000969725.1 of Ophiothrix spiculata. NCBI lineage: Eukaryota > Metazoa > Echinodermata > Ophiuroidea > Amphilepidida > Ophiotrichidae > Ophiothrix > Ophiothrix spiculata. The sequence continues at coordinate 77,509 of JXSR01S000750.1, read as the reverse complement.
TCGTGTCTGCACGATGTCAGCTTTAATTCGTGTCCATTACATTCAACCTAAAACATAAACAAGATTTTTAAGACAAAATGATGCAATTCTACTATAGCTTGTCGGCATACTTTGAAAAAATAATCGTTTTTGATTCACAATCATGCATATAGATCTACATACTAATATTAACGATTGTTTCTTGGGGAAAATTAGACAAGGGCGATGCAGTCACAAATTGTCCTAAACGAGTATGGAGTCTTTCATGATCAATGTTACTATTTCACTTGACTTGTTGGAAAATGTAAACTCAAAAATCGGAGGAAAAGTATTTTGACGGTAATGTTCGAAAAAGTTGTCATCTTTTCAATGATGGGGTGCATGCCTTTTGCCTAGCTCACTACCAGTCTAACGTCGCTTTAGTCGAATACATACATGGTCATCCTTTTTGAGGTGAGGCCCATTTGCGTTTCATCTCATTCACTTCATCCATACCTAACTCCTTCCTGATAATCGTTGATTAGAGTTAACTAATACCTTTATTTGGCTAATATTTTCAATTGATTTTATAGGCTAATACATTATCTTCAAAACCATACCAAATTTATGACATTT
>JXSR01S000750.1:15241-51516 GCA_000969725.1 Ophiothrix spiculata | reverse complement strand
GGGGGGATTGGATAAGTTTTGTAAACCGTAACAACTTAAGTTTTCTATAAGATCACTCAAGCGATTTTACATAGTTTTTATTGTCATTGTGTACATATAGCAAGTGTCCCAACGAGTTTTGCAGAAGATTGTAGTTCAGTGTATGCAAAATGTCTTCAAAGTGTTAGTACGGCGTATAGATAAGGAATAAAAAAATCACATGAAAACTTTTCAATTTACCTTGTATATATCCTGGTATTTGCAGTAAAATCCCGAGCAATACATAAAACATAGTCATCACGCCAAGTGACATTTTTGCTGAAAAGTTAAGCTGAATTCAAACATCAAATTGGATCTTCACAAACCTTCCCAGTTACTTTTTCATTAATTAAGAGAAGGCAGAGCACAAAAGTGTGGACCTCTCTGATACCAGTAGTGACAACCCGCGTGACAATCCCCTGCGTCCTTAAGCAAGACACTTCTGCTATGTTCCACCGAATGCTTAATTCCAGTGTCTTTGATACAACTACCGAAGTATTTTATGGATTGCTCATGTGGTTAAGGTAATGACAGGCAATGGCGAGTTCTTAGATAAATCTACCACTAGGTTACTTTGTTATCACTATTTCTGGCATAATAGGCCTAACTAACACATGCACCGCTAGCATAACAGGTAACGACGGCAATGTCAACACCAACACCTCTTTAGGCCTTGGTGACTTCCTCTAATTGATAACAATGTCCAGTTTCAGTTACCTTCAAAAGGAAACCCAGTTTACTGTCGAAAACTGAAACGTCATTGGTACTGCATGCAAAACGTCATGTATTTATTATATACATTTTGACAGACACATTTTTTTTATTTAAAATTTGTTTAAACGGAAAACTGTTGACATTTCGCACTTATTTTTTTAAAACAATGATTTGAACTTTGTTAAAGTAACATTTTTAAGAAAGTGACACAGATTCAATTTCATAACTTTTGAGAATAACACTGATGAATTTTGTATCAAATTGCACTTTATCACTTGAAGTACTAAGTACCAATAACTCTCAGTATTGATTAGGTGTAAGCAAAGTATTCTGGCTAGAATACTTTGGTGTAAGTTATATCAAAATTGCAACACCAGTCAATTTCACCCACATAGCGGAACAGATATGTAACCATGGAGCTATCATATCAATATAACACCTCCATGATGTAACTGAATACGCCAGAATAAGAACATCTCAACTCCAATAGCTCCCTTCTGTTAATTATTAATTATATTTATTAAATAAGAATTCATACAAATTTCTGAAAATGCTTTCACATCACTAAAATAGCATTTCCATGACAATATCCTAATCATATCTGATATTGTCAATCTGACATTGTTGTTGACTTGTTTAGACATTTTAGATAATTGTTATAGTACATTGTTGCTATATTTAAACAGCCAATACAAGAACATCCCAACTCCAAAAGCTCCCCTCTGCAACTATATGCTATGAAAATTATCTAACAAAGTCAACTACAAATTCAAATGTGACACTATGATTGGGATAAAGACATGGAAATGCTTTCTAGTGATTTGAAAGCATTTTCAGAGATTTATATGCATTTATTTTTTTACATAACTTAACAGAAGGCAGCTCATGGAGTTGGGATGTTCTTATTCTAGCGTATGAACAACTGAACACCAAATGATATCAGAAGCAAATTTCCAGTTTAAGGCCCGATCCAGACTCACTATCGTATAGAATATTTTTCTAAGAAAAAATATTCTATGCTGACGACAAAATGACGTAGGTCATCGAATAAAAAACACAACATTTTTATTCGATGACCTATATGTCATTTTGTCGTCAGCATAGAATATTCTAAGCAAAATATTCTATACGATAGTGGCGTCTGAAACCTTTGTTGCAGATACCACCTGTGCATCCAGCGTTAATACTGTCTTTTTAGGTGACTACAATGTTCACGTGGATGTGCCTACTAAGTACGATGGGCCTACAGTATTATAATATGTGACTCGCAATATCAAAAGGTACCTTAAGGGTCCCAATATCGAAATTGATTTTTTAGTCTCATCTCAATGACGCCTTGCTTTTGGTTATTGGATATTCGGTTGCATATTTACACCAAACTGATCCGGAAAACTATTGTTCTGAGAAAATCGAGTTTATAGTTTTTGTACCGAGCAAAATTTAAATGGAGAGGCTGTTCATCTTGGTTTAAAACAATTGGTAAAGGGGCGAAATGTAAGGACTAGTTGGAAAAGGGTCGAGTTATCACAAATTCTTGATATGTTATTCAACGTAAATTGGCCACATTGCCGGTCATATGAATGAGCCACCTGTTCAAAGGCCAGTTTTCCTATCTTTTGGGGTATTTCAGTTTCTTCTACCGGCCGGTCCTTTTGGGTTCATCGATTGTATAAAAATTATAAAAATACACTCAATAAATGCTAAAACTGGCTAATAATAGATACGTATGTAAATCTTTTATTCTTATAATACATATAAAATCGATATATACATAATAATCCTTAATGTACAAATGTCAATCACATCAATAAATAAAATAGGACATACAATGTAAATAATTCTGACAATGTACTATATCAACCAAAATATCACTTTTCAAAATCTGCCCTGTCTATGCAGTTGGTATTATAGCCACTAAATTATTGCTCTTTAATTTAATAAGCAGATCTTGATATCATTTCAAGAAAAATGATCAAATTTTTCAATGCTGTTTTTAAATCTCGCCAAAAATATTCATACCTCAGAAAATGAACATTATCATAGTTTATGCCAACCTTCATTTGTGACTCTCTGCTCAAATCCAAAAGAAACGCATTCCAAATTTCTTTTTACTTAAAAATAAAATCAACTCTATACAAAATAAAAAAAACAAGTTTCTTTACAAATTCAATTATATTTTCTTTGTGTATAAAGATGTACATTTTTACACATGTTTGCAAACTGAAAGTGAATTTGAATGTTACTAAAATTTCCAAATAAAATATACGAGGAGGTATCAAGAAGTTATAAACTTTACTCGTTTGACATAAAACTGTCACATGTGATACTCCCAAACCAGATGTGGCAGCAGGCGCAAGTCAAACATTTTTACCAGGAATTTAAAAAGTCATTTCTTATGGGCACAATTTACTATTTTCTGGAGTTTGTATTGTCTGCCAGTCTTACCACTGTAGTAACTCAAGTCTTATAGCATACATGTATCTACCAGAGATGTAACACATGAACAATCAAATTTCCTTAAATGCGGAAAAATGTGATTCAAAATGAGAAACATCTTATTCTTTTGTACTTTGTTTAATTTCCTGAAAATACAAATATTTTGTGTAAATTTCCTGAATTCAGGAAATTTCCTGATAAGTTTCATCCATGATCTACAGAGAATTTTATATCAAATTTGACCTGATCACATTCTGATCACATGGCCTACAGAAAATGAAATATATAGAAGAAAATGTTCCTAAAATTGAAAACAGCTGTCAGGAATAACTGGAATTTTTAGCATAGGATCATTTTGCTTTGAAATTCTCTACCATACAGATCAAGGTATTAAACAGTGCTTTGATAAAAATTAATCTTTGGTTTGAATATCCCTTTTCACTTTTTATCAACATAGTATATACTGACTTGAAGATCTCTGGTTAAAACTATGAACATGAAGTGATTAAAATTGATATTTAACTGTGTGGTGCAGCCCCGAGGTAAAATAGCAAAGTTTTGGTCACTGAAGGATCATACCAAAGATCTGAAGTCGGTATATATTTGTTTTATATACCGCAATAATAAATTATAATTTCTGTAATTTTCATGTGCTTTTAAAAGAGTCTAATTTAGTAAACAGCATTTTGATAAAATGCACTCGCACAATGCTAACAAGGAATGTGTGCGTAGATAAGTTTATATTCTTGTCTTTCACTCCTGTCACTATGCATAAAATCATTTTTTATTAGTGATGACTACCTGATAATAAGACCAAGAAAAAATAAACGCTTGTCTCAAAGCGCCAAGCATTTGTAAAATGAGTTACCTGACTAAATGTGTAATGCAGGAAATTAATTTTAATTTCAAGATTTTTATTGAGAATTTTTTGGGAAAAATCATGCTTTTCCTCAAAAAAAATTATGCACATGATTGGAACAAAATATTTCTATACTTTATTTGTAACTATAAATATATGCCTATGGATGCTAGAACTTATAATCCACTACTGACATACTATAGTTGTGAATTAAAATTAAAAAATCGCATCCCGCATTAATTTTCGGCCCAATCATTCTATTTTGGCCTAATTTATAGCATCAAATTAGAATGGATCAGGAACATGTTTGCCAAACATACATACACTCCGTGTGTCACCTAGCCAATTGGAACACAAGAATACAAAGTACACAGAGTGCAGTGGAAATTCACAATGTACTGCACTGGTTGCATTCCAGTTTGTGTGACGGGCGTTTAGTTCGTATGGATGTTTTATTGTTTTTGTCAGGTTTATTTATTTAGTTTAGAAAAGTTTTGGACTTTGATGGTCATATAAAGGCCTTATTTCTCTTCACAAAAGATACAGTATTATTTTTCTGTCGTGTATTAATTACATTAATAAATTTGCATTCCATTTTGCTTGTAGAATGAGACAAAATCAATCATGCACTTGCGGTAAATTTTGATTGCTGTCAAATGCACTCGGCCACTACAGGCCTCGTAAATTGGACACATCAAAAATTGACCATGCATGCATTGATTTTGTCACATTTCACTCGCACATGATCGCATTTATTAATCTATAATTAAGTGATATGAAGAGGAATTGTGAATTGTACATCATCCGTCTGGTTTCTAATAACCATATCTGATCCAACCAGACGCATCCTAATCCTTCTTCAGGGTTTATCTTTTCCCTTGCTTAAACATCAGGAATAAAATGCCAAAACATCGCAAAAGTCACCAAAGTGCATACAATGTTTGTTCAGGGTTCAGTGAACCATTTAGCATTGGAAAACATGGCTGAAGAATCGCGAAGCATCAACGAATGCTCCACAACACTCCGATTCCCTATGTTCCTACATACCCTTCACAATATTATTTACTGCATAAGTGGTATTTTTCACGCTACATTTATTTTCTCTCTCAACTCATATAGCACGAAAATAAATGTACCGCGAAAATGGTCTTTGTATATACTGCTGAACGTTTAAAAAGTCATGGCAGAGAAAATCAAAATGCGCAAAATGATTTAAAATTGGCCGACTACGAAAATATTGATGTTTACAGTAATTGATTAACATAGGGAAAACATCACTGAAGTAAAAAGTCCAGTAGGACAGAAGCATTACCATATGCAAACATTTCAGTTCAAAAATATTCTCTGAAAGGACAGAAATATTTTGCACAGCCAATATGCATGTGCTGCCTTATTTTTTTCCTGCCCTTTGTTACGTTAGTGTCCTGTTATTCTCGTTCCCCTCTGAAGGGAAAGACATATTTTGCACAGCCAATATGCATGTGCTGTCTTATTTTTTCCTGCCCTTTGTTAGTTTTCTGTGATTCTTGTTCCCCTCTGAATAGACATATTTTGCATTTTGTGCTATGTCTTATTTTCCTGGCCTTTGTTAGTCTCCTGTGCCTCTCGCTCCCGTTTCACTCTAATCTGCCTATACGCAGGTTCCTCTAATACTCGTAGTACTCTCTTGGTTTGTGGGTGGTCTTCTCCAAAAATCTAGAGAGAAAAGACAAAATCATTGCTCATTGGTCATATTTTAATAACTTACAACAATGTTTTGAGATGATGGTTAGGTCAGTTTAAGACCAAAATGGATGATTTTGGACTTAACCCTTGTTCTTCAATATATTTGTAAATTGTGCAAAAATAAAAGTTTGGACATGTTATGCTTGTTAGAATCTAGAAACACATGTCTAGGATCAAATTTCTCAAACTTTGTGACTTACTTTTTGAAATATTGCAAAAATTAGCCCCAAATTGGCCCAAAATGATTTGTTGTGTCTTTTTTTACACGGGCACAAATATCAGTTACCCCCGGGGGAAATTTTAGACTAATTCTTGGGTTGTGCACATAGAAAACACCTTTTCACTTCAAAATCGCTTGCAAATTTCTGCTTAATTTGCCCATGTCACATGACCCTTCTCTCCATCTAGGCCTGAAAAAAAAATATTGTTTCGCACTTTTCTGATACTGACCCTAAATCTGGCAAAAATTTGGTCAGGATTTTTTTTTTTTACAATTGAGGACCCTGGAACCAGAAGGGTTTAAGTCACATTGAGTACAAACTGAGAAAATGGCACAAACATTATATCATTTGTGTTGTCTTGAATGGTATTGCTGTATCTCCCAGTGACTCTTACACATTGTCTGATCATCAAATTACTACAAAATGTGTACAGAATGTAGAAATGAGAATTCTGTAGCAGGGAATTGACACAACTCAATTTTCAAGATTTTGTGACTTAACCCCCTTTTAGTTCTAGGGTCCTCAATTATTTTCTATAAAACTTGCTGTTTCCATTTAAATTAACATATCTTTGGTGTCCTGTCAGAAATAACTATTAAATGATCTTGTTAATCTCCTTCAGGAAAAAAAAATCCAAACCGACCTGACCTTAATTTTTTTTCCCAAAAAGGGCAACACAACATTTTTTTCTTGGCCCTATGCAAGACACTTACCCCTATTTTGACTTTCTTAGCCTTAATAAAAAAGTCGTAGGCCGTGTTATTCTCGCCACACTCTTCATACAAGATGGCTGTATTTGTGAACAGTCGGCTTGACAAAACACTCATCTCACCATACACTTGCAGACAAAGGTCCAGGGCTTCCTTGTAAACCTGAAGAAGTTGATAAATGTGGTATGTTTGTTAATATGATGCCCAGGGTGGGGCACTCAACTTTGAATTACGTGTCATGTGCCACCAAAAAGACCCTACTTTTTTTCCATCCACTCTCTTCGAAAGACCGCTTATTTTACCAACTATCACTCAATGATCCCCCTATCCTAACAGGAACAAGTTGGACATAAAATTGCTGCCCCATGGGTTATCCCCTGACATACCTTGCAAGGTGTTTTTTTCATAGCAGACTTAAATGATACATCAGAAAATCATCTAGTGACTACCAAATTCATGTTGGATTTGTAATTGAGAACATTAATTTTGATTAATGAAGACCCCTAAACATATTCAGTGCTTTCCATGTTGGTCAGGAAAAAATGACCCCTTTTTCTGTGTGTTAATGTTCACACGTGTACAGCAATATAGCTCCATACTTGCCAACATTTGAAAACTGGAAAGAAGGACAAACTGGCACATTTTTGTCCAAAAAGAGGAACATTTCCCATTTTCCTATACTTTACTATAGGGTGAGTTTTACAAAAAGAGGAACGGATTGGTAAAAATTACCTTTTACTTATGTCAAAAACAGGACCGTTCCTCTTAAATAGGAACAGTTGGCAAGTATGTAACTCAGTAGCTGTCCGGTGGCCCTGTTCTCTAGATTTTGATTTATAATCAAATTTAGTATGCCTACCTTTTTAGCATTCTGCTGATCAGTTTCTCCAACCAGTAAGCCTTCATTCATCAAACACTCAGCAACATGCCCATTATCACCAAGCTGAAATCAATTCAAATAATTCAAATCAAATACAGACGTGATACAATTCTGTCCAGCCCGTATGAGCCGTAAATGCCAGAAACTTCATTTTGCACTACAGTAGAAAATACATGTCAAGGTCGTAATTTACTGAAATGATTTGCTGAAATGGACTTTTTGACAGATTCACAATCCTTGTGCTTACTACAAAATACCAGCAGTGTGAAATAAATCTGTATATTTTTAAGACAATGAACAGAAAATATAGGGCTTACTGATCTTTGGATGTGTTTATCTCAGTTATACTCCCTGACATCCATAACTTGACTTCTGGAAATCGTGTGAAGTTTATTAAGGTATCATTCTAATCCTTAAGCATGGTCTTTAATTAATGTAATTAAAAAAGTGAAAATGAAAAGAGGTGGCATTTACGGCTAGTTTGGGATGGACAGTCACAATTAAGCTTTCTGATATTTGTGACTGTCCATCTCAAATGAACCTTAAATGCAGCCTCTTGCCATTTTCATTTTTTTTAAATATTTGCATAGACCATACTAAAAGGATTAATATGACATGTTAAAGATGATCGCGGTGTTAATTTTCACCAACATTACAGAATCAGTTGTTGGTCAGTGGCTGGAAGATTTTGACAAAACGCGCGCATGGTATCTAAGCGTAAAATTTACGCCTAATATGCACAACACAACGCGCACACTAGTCAGAGATGCCAGCAGGACTGAAAAAAAAATCTACATGTATAGAGCGCAGCAAGCAGCGAGAGCGGAGCAACCTAATGGGTGGGACCCGAATCTGATCATAACTTCAGTTCTGCTTACCCTACAACCGGAACCCACTTGGAGTCCATTACAGGAATTAAATTTGACAACAAAAGGGACAGCTAACTTACCAAGAGAAACAATAAATGGTTAAAAACAATATAAAAATCATACACAAACTTGTTAATACAAAATCTATATTTTGAAAACATAAAATATCATCATAGAAAAATTTGCTTCTCTGATGAGTTACGGTCCGTTAAAGTTCTGACTTTGCTATACTTTACATAGTAATAGACATTTCAAAATCACTCAACCGGATCTATCGTTCTATCGAAATCTCCTAATTCATTATAATGATGCGTCATGTAATTTTTAAAATTTGAAATTTTTAGAGATTTTAAACTTCAAGAGAGCTACCACACCCACCCACACCCACATCTATGAAACAATAAATCAATATTTATAATTGCTAAATTAATGTATAATGTCTTCAAAATAAATCAAATAATATTTTCATTAATACTCTCTCTCACTGTTTATACTTGGAAACCCCTTATAATCATGTTCTGACATTTCATTACAGAAATCTCTTTTACAGAAGCAGCACTACCACCTCAATAGTGAAATTAACACTGTCTGTAACAGTGACAATCGACGGCCCTGTCACCAGTTTTACAACCAGAAATGATTTTTCAAATATTTGCTACCAGTAGAATTTTTTGCTGGACAATTATATTGTGAATGTCAAGTGGATATCAAATCAAGAAAAAAAATGGGGTCACCGTCTGTTTTCAAAAGATAGAGATTAAATTACATGGGGTAATATCTAAAAAAAAACAATTTTCATCGCCGGGAATGTCGAAATTTGGTTTTACAACATCAAACAGATAAAAAAGTTAATTATGTTAATTATCCTAAGTTTTCAACTTATCCCAATTTATAAAAGGACGTCATCATATATGACGTCATAGCGCGCTTAGATGATCTGTGATCCCCATTTTTTATTGCTGAATTTTGAAGTTTAGATTCTTATCTATTAACTGACAAAAATAAGCAAAATCTACAGGTAGGAACTTATCACTGCGATTGTCCTTAATGAACTTCAGTTGATTTCCAAAAGTCAAGTTATGATCTGTTAAAGGTTGTCAGGGATTAAAATGTATAACTGAGATAAACGCGTTCAAAGATCAGTAAGGCGGTGCTGCGTTTTGTGTCGACACTGGGTGCTCAACACTAGCCTGTCAACCCCAGAAATAGGTATGGTTGCCGCCATAATTAACAGAAATAGATTGTGGCAAATGTACAGGAGTAGCTTATGAGATACTATTGACTTTTATGTAGTTTTCTTCATTGTGATTCAATTTTTGTCCAGTAGTTTCTAGCGTTGAGAGCTAGCGTCGACACTATTCCAGTGTCAAAAAAACGCAGTTAAGCCTAAGCCATATATTTTCTGTTGATTGTCCTCACAATATACACATAATATTTCATACTTCTGATCATTTTCCCAAAATGAAACTTTACTGATGTTTTAAAGTAAGCACAAGGATTGCAAATCTGTCAAAAAATCAGGAAAATACGGCCTTGACACATATTGTCACTTGTACCACAAATTGAAGTTTGCTGTATTTACAGCTCCTTTGAAATGGACGGTCACATTGTATCTTTATTTAACTCTTAGCCTACTAATGGCGACTTGAGTCGCCAGTCAATCACATCTACTTGTTTCTGGTTTAGCTGATATGTTTATGATCCCAAGAGTAATTGCCCATTAGATTGATGGGTTTGTAAATCAATTATTGGAAACTTATTGATGTCAATAAATGAAGTACAATATCAGCAGGCGTCAATTATTGCTTTAAACAATAGAGGTATTGAACTAAATCAATATTTATTTAATAAACTAGTCAATGGACTTGTCAATTATATGGTGGACTTGAAGTAGTAGTCAATAATTGACTATTGTTTGATAAGTTACTCCATAACCAGACACAGGATTAGGAATATTCAAAACTTGATAGTTTTGTAAGGGTTAACTCTCTATAAATTATTTCTTGGCCTTTTTGATGCTTTAAAAATCAAAAACCAAGATCTATCAGCCACTCCTAGACACAGTATTGTCAATAAACACACTAATACTCTATTTTTAATAACTCTCTACATCCTACCTCTTTAAATATTTCTTTGGCTTACTTTGATACTTTCAAAAACAAGTTATATCCCTTCATATAGAAATAGAATTGTGAACATAATCACTAATATACTCTATATTTATTAACTCTCTATATCCAACCTCTTTAAATATTTCCATGCCTTCTTTGATGTTGTCAAAATCAAGTTCTATTCGTTCATTCATAGACACATTATTACCAACAAACTCACTAATCAGTACTGTCACTAATACTCTTATTTTAATTAACTCTATACATCCTATCTCTTTAAATATTTCCATGCCTTCTTTGATGCTGTCAAAAACCAGTTCCATCATAATAAACACAGTATTGTCAACAAACTCACTAATATACTTTATATTTCTATTAACTCTCTACATCCTACCTCTTTAAATATTTCTTTAGCTTCTTGATGCTGTCAAAACCAAGTTCTATTCCTTCATTCATAGACACATTATTACCAACAAACTCACTAGACTTTCAAATTCAAGTTTCATTCCTTCATTAATTGACACAGTATGACCAACAAACTCACTAATATACTCTATATTTCTATTAACTCTCCACATCCTACCTCTTTAAATATTTCTTTGGTTTCTTTGATATTTTCAAAACCAAGTTCCATCCCTTCATTCATAGACATTATTGTCAACAAACTCACTAATATACTCTTATTTTTATTAACTCTATACATATCCTAACTCTTTGAATATTTCCATAGCTTCTTTGATGCTGTCAAAAACAAGTTCTATTCCTTCATTCATAGACAAAGTATTGTCAACAAACTCACTAATATACTCTATATTTCTATTAACTCTCCACATCCTACCTCTTTAAATATTTCTTTGGCTTCTTTGATGCTTTCGAAACCAAGTTCCATCCCCTCCTCCCCTGACATTGTGTTGTCACCGTTCAAGACGTACCATGTCTTGAGGTTAAAGGTCAACTTCATTAGAGAGAATGCTCGCTTGAACTGAAATAAAATTGACAAAATATTTGAAAAATAAAATATTCATAATGGTGATCGTCTATGCTGTGGAACATGTAATTACAAGCTTTTTCCAACTATACACTGATCCTCAGCAATTTCAGATCTATAGCTTTTCAGAGCTCAGTAAATACTTTGCATCACCCAAAAGGTTTCAGATACTTCAGAATGGGGATGCTGCCTTTCTAAGGCCCCTCATCTTCGTTCATGAGGTTGTTGGAGATGTAAGCATTGTCACTGTATAGATCCAGATGGCCTCCTTCATAATTCTTGTAAATTTCACATTTTCTCTCGTTATCAGTAACACGAAACCTGGGATCAGCTGCCAGTACAGTTTGAGAAAGCTTCCTGTCAGAAGGCGAAACGTCACTTCACAAAAATAGTAAGTGGAATTTTTGCAAAGAGCTTTGAAAGAATCTAAGTTGACAAGATTTAACCTTCTCCACCAGTGGTGTGACCTGGGTCGGATCATGCAGATGGAAGCATTGTCACTCTGTAGATTCTTTTACTATACTCTATTAAACCTTCAAGTATGCAACAAGCAATCAGACTCTGTTATGAGATCCATAGCATGTCCCTTGTATTCTACAACATTGTGAACTGGTGTTTTTGTATTGTGTGAGAGACTAGTAATGATTGATTAGGATTGATTAGGGCCAAATCACTGCATGTTAATATTTTTGTACATGAATCTTTCATGATTTTGGTTTTATTTTTGGCTTTGAGTATTCAGCAGGATTGGATGTTTTTATGATTCAAAAAATACAGACTAATTTATTTCCCCGTATGGTCATATTGGTTTAATTTAAGGTTGCTTATTGCATACTTCAAGATTTATAGAGTATAGTACTACTGTCAAAGTCTGTCAACATGGCATGTATGATCAAAAATCCCCCATTTACCCTACTCTTTATGACCCAGTCTCCCCCTCTTATCCTATTTCTTTTCCCTGTAAGTCCTTCTCCCAGTTTTATAGACTGTCTGCGGAAGGTGATGGATGGTTTTAGGTCTGGCATCATGGCCTGGGATATCCCATTTACCCTGCTCTATATATAGGACCCAGTCTCCCCCACTTACCCTATTCCTTTTCCCTGTAAGTCCTTCTCCCAGTTTTATAGACTGTCTGCGGAACGTGATGGATGGTTTTAGGTCTGGCATCATGGCCTGAGATATCCAATCATGAAGTGTGAGGCGCTGAAAAGGAAAAAGGAACTTATATTTTACATAAAGTCTGCTACTATAAGGCCAAATAATAAAAAAGTTCATCTAAAAAAGCTCACAAGTGGCTTAAAAATTATTGCGGAATATGATTTTTTATTTTCTATTTTTATACCCAACCTGGGTTCTCTTTATGGTATATCAACTGTGAATTATAAGTTTTGCCATATGTTGACATTTCTCAAAGACCAAGCATACACATTTATGGTTACAAATAAAGTAGAGATATTTTATTCCAATCATGTTTATGAATTTGTATCTGGTGAGGAAAAGTATGATTTTCAAAAAAAAAAATCTTAAAATAAAAAAACAACTTTTTCCCAAAACACCCGAGTTTTGAGACAAACTGTTTTATTTTTTTTATTTGGTCTAATGTAACTTGAATTGGGCATTAAACTTTATCCTTGCCATTTACAAATGTTGGAATCATTTGAAGTGGTAGAAGTAATATATAGAGTAGCATAGAGTAAAATTTAACCCTATATATATCAAAATAAATAAGATCTTCTTTCACTATTCAAAGATTTAACAGAAGCTGTATACAATTTCTGGAAAATCATATGCTGCGATGAGTTCAGAGTAGGGCTGGAATAGGCAAGCATTTTCATTGTTGGCAAACCCCCAACACTCAAGCGACAGACGTCACATATGCATAGTTACACACATTTAGTCTACTGAATAATGAAACCCATAATTTCCCAAATTTGCTTTGAAAATTTATCTTTTTCTATGTGTAGCCACTATTTTGTTACTGGCAAATGCATATTTAGGTGCAAATCCAGGTTTTCAATACTTTCATTATTATTATAATGTATTTAATTTATAAATGGAATTATTACTGCTCTTCTTAAGATTGTCATAATTTTTAAGACAGGGCTAAATCATTAGGAGGGTATTATTATCTACCCTTCATCAGTCAAATACAGTTGTGGGTGATAAGGGTGCCCTGTTGGTTGGATCTTATAGTATTTTTGCATACCTCATTATGCATACTGGCTGCCAGATCAGTAAGCTCCATCATTCGATGCTGACGTTCCCCAAGCTCCTCTTTCTCCAATTTGATGGCTATTTCTAAAAGATCAAAACATTTTCCCAACTGACTGGCTTGCATTCTGCAATAAGAAAAAATAAATCGGTCTAAATAGTATAAATCAAACTTCTATTACCCCTCCCTGAATGTTTTACTCACTCTTTTTTGTCAAAGTTCATTAAAGCTTGCCCCATAGCTGTTTAAACAATTTCAAAATTCTAAAATGGGCTATTGTAGTCACTCAGTTACTTAAGAGTAAATGGGTTTCTTTTTGTCATCCACTTAAGGTGTATTTTACACTCAGTGGCTTCAAACATATTAAAAGCACCTGGCAACATATGATAAAATTATTGCTTGATTAACCCTAGCCCCATTTTCCATTTATAAACGATCTCCTTGGAAATCTTCTAGTAAAAAAAGGAGCGTATCTGCCTGGATTCCAACAAGGGACATCTCACACCCCATCCCATTATTACTATGTCAAGCCACTGAGCACGCACAGCAATGGCAGCTATTTTGTGATCATTACTCCAGTATATTTATGACATATTTGGATTTGGGCAATTGTCTTCACTTTGTGGATTGTGAAATTTTGTTGTTGGTATGGTTGGGGTTAACACAGAATGAAAAATTGTGAAGAACGGCTGAAAAAAATAGTGTTATTTAATTATTATGTTTGATACTTACAGCAATCTAGAAACTTTCTCATAGTGAAGGGCTAAGTCCTCTTTTGATACTGCATCATCAGCTTCCATGTTCTTGAGGGAATTGATGTAGCATTTCTCCATAACATCCACACCACCGGCCTACAAGAAAATATGATTAAAGAAAATGGTTTACAACACATGCAATACAAGTTCCGAAAATATTGCATAATTGGATTTTACT
Organism: Ophiothrix spiculata; assembly: GCA_000969725.1. Taxonomy (NCBI): domain Eukaryota; kingdom Metazoa; phylum Echinodermata; class Ophiuroidea; order Amphilepidida; family Ophiotrichidae; genus Ophiothrix; species Ophiothrix spiculata. Next base: position 36,840 of record JXSR01S000750.1, on the reverse strand, counting down.
GATATCACTTTATTGCAGCCAAACTTGACTTTAAATGCTGCGATGATATACCTTTCGTTGTGCCATGACACATGTTTATAACAGAACAGTGGGGGTGATTTAAAGGGATGACATGGATCCTTTCCACTACTTTATTAACTATATTTATGCATATATAGTAATGTAACATACTATATATATAGTAAGCACAGGGGTTTTGCAAAAGCACCAAAATTCACGCTTTTTGGGATCCATCACGAATGTTCGCGATTGTCCCAAAAACAAGTTTTACAATGTAAATTCTCTGATAAACTAACAACCTGTTAATGTCGGCTAAAACTAAATGACTTCCAATCTTTCAAAAGTTTTTAAAATGTAATTAATAACACACAAATCATATTTTTCATATCTGTTTCTTGACAATTTACAGCCAAAAAAAGGCAAGAAATATTTGGAAGCTTATTTAGGCATTGTTTTTATTGCATTTTTTTATATTCTCGATTGACTAATACTCAGAGTTAATTGTGCATTTTCACACTTTTTGACCTTCTTTTTCGCAAATTTTCGCACTTTTTCAATATCTGAACATGCTTTTTGCCGTTTCAAATTTTGCAAACCCCGGTGCTTACTATATAGTAGTTTTCCCTGACTGTGTGGAATATTGGAAAAAATTGCAATTCTTTATCACATTCAATTTTTATGCTCAGGCATAGAATGTGGTGTAAAAACAGTGTTTCTGCGGTTCAAATATTATAAGGGGCGGCTTCAAAACTCAACCGGTGGTTGTCTGCCGTTTCTGGGCGGTTGGCTATTGTTTATTCCGAACCACCCAGAACCGCCGGTTGAGTTTTGAAGCCGCCCCTTAATATCTTGTTTTTATGCCTGTAATGTAAATTACTTCCAATTGAATTGTTTCTCTTTAAATATGTATCAAATTGTGTTGGGTAGCTAAACACTCTAAAGATGTAAATGAAGCAAAATTTCAAATTATCTGTGGTTCCAAAAATAGGAGTCACTTACCGATCTCCAGAAACTGAGCAACTTGGCACTGAATTCCTCGTTGAAAAATAGATGGAATACTGGCCACTCAGTCAGGTAACGTGACAACCGGGTGCTGTCTTTAACCTTGATTAGATGATCTGGGTATTCCTATAATAAAAACAGTTCACCAAATACATTGAATCAATCAGAGATTAATCAACACAATAAGCATAAAAGGGCAATATATTTGTCCAAACATAGAAAAAAGTTGCCCCCTTTTTCCATGGTCCAAAATTAATATTCAGGTCAATCAATCAGTCAGTCAGTCAGTCAATCAATCATTAGACTTCATGTGAAAGTGATTTATATTGCAGTATGCCACCCATACTTAGCAATATATGCAGCAAGCCCATTTTACTAAATACCTCAAAAAATTTATTAGAAAACCACAAAATACAATAATTGGTCAGTTAAACCTGATTTGCATGACAGTATTTTGCCAACTTCCTCAAGAGTGCATAACCCCCACGCAGGGCAAAAATTGAAATGTATTAGTTCGAAATTCCTATGGTGACCCGAGAATCATGGCCATTTTTGGGTGATTTTTTGATGTGTTAACACAACATGTAATGAAATATTTATCAGATATAGTAAAATAAATACAACATGGTTTATTTCAAGACGTATTTTAAATTCCTGATCCCTCGGTATTGGGTGCGCGTGACTACTTCCCTACGCTTCACGTCGGAAAGTAGTCGCACGCATCCAACACCTTGGGATCAGTAATCCTGCTAGTGGTTTGCCAATCTAGCCACCGGTCTCCCTGGAAATTAAAAATTATTGCTGCCATATGTATGGAGAAGTCCTTCCAATCAAAAACTGACAAGTTTATCCTGTAGGATATTTTGTAACTCATAGCTTGACCAATAAATATGGGCTGAATCTATTCAATTTTGTATCAATATTGATATAAGGCCAACAAAAATAAATTGTTATGTTGCTCTCAATGACCGACCCTATTCAAAAATTAAAAAAATAAATATTAGGGTCGGGAAAGCACCCAATTTTGCTCAGATTGGGGTTTTTTTTGAGAAAATATTTTGAAAATGCACCCAAATTTAGTACTTTGGGTGCTTAAAAAAAAAAAAAACTGACCGACTCAATTTTTCAGAAATCCCACTTGAGGGCAACACAACAATTAATTTTTTTTGGCCTAATAATAATCCTAATAACAATACCTCTGCCTTCCTCTCCACACTTTTGCACTCTTCAAAGAAATCTGCCAGCTTGCCATGCCACCATTTATAAGTAGACTCACCCCTACCACCATTGAAGTATCTGCAAAATATGAAACACAAAATCAACTTCAGGAACTTCCCTCTTCTTTTAAGCAAATCAATTCATTGGCGAAGTATGAAGGTACTGATGAACACCAAATTTTTGCGCTCCGTAATTTTCGCGCACATCTAATTTTGAATCATTTCTTGCATTTTGAATTACAAATTTGGGAGGCATAGTACACTATATAAATCCCCAGTATTTATTTTTTGCTATTCTCTCTCATACTGACTTTGCCCTCACAGCCTTACTGAGAGATCTATGGTAGAAATCCAGCCTTCCTTCACCACTGTCTCCAAATGGCCTCAAGTCAAGAAAGTCCTCAACCCTCGGAACACACGGGCCCACTTATGCTATTCTTTCAAATACTTACTTTGCCCTCACAGCCTTACTGAGAGACTAATATGGTAGAAATCCAGCCTGCCTTCCCCACTGTCTCCAAATGGCCTCAAGAAAGTCCTCAACCCTCGGAACACACGGATCCACTTATGCTATTCTTTCTCATACTCACTTTGCCCTCACAGCCTTACTGAGAGATCTAGGTAGAAATCCAGCCTTCCTTCTCCACTGTCTCCAAATGGCCTCAAGAAAGTCCTCAAACCTCGGAACACACAGGCCCACTTATGCTATCCTTTGTCATACTCACTTTGCCCTCACAGCCTTACTGAGAGATCTGTGGTAGAAATCCAGCCTGCCTTCCCCACTGTCTCCAAATGGCCTCAAGAAAGTCCTCAAACCTCGGAACACACAGGCCCACTTTGCTATCCTTTGTCATACTCACTTTGCCCTCACAGCCTTACTGAGAGATCTGTGGTAGAAATCCAGCCTGCCTTCCCCACTGTCTCCAAATGGCCGCAAGAAAGTCCTCAACCCTCGGAACACACGGGCCCACTTATGCGCTGAGAGAGGTGCTGTTTTAGATCGCTTCTTCTCTTTGCTCTCTGGAAAATATCCATATTGATAATTCTGCTTATTACTTCACATGTTTGATTTCATCGGTATTCACATAAAACAATAAACAAGAATTAAACAAGGATTATCCACAATTAGAATAATGCGATTCATAGCAGGGGCACACTACCAAAGTCTTATTCATGATCTTTGTGTGTTGATGCCGTAAAATAAAGGTTATATCAGAGTAGCTGTCATGGCGGCAGACGACTAAGCTTGTAGTTGCTGCGGATGACCAAGCATTTGCAATTTTGAGTTGTTATAATATAGAACGACACATTTGCAAAATGCCAAGATGCAAGAAAAGTCGAAACTATTCCAACTCAAAATGACATGTTGTTGCGACTATCACGACAGAGTAATTGATATATCAGCTTGTCGTGCTTGCCGCAAAATTTTCAACATGCGACAAAGTTGAGTTTGCATACTTGAAATTTTTGATGTCAAGTTCATGTTGATCGTACGACCACCAAAACAGACTCTCTGAAACAAGCTTCAGACCTGACGGAGTAAAAAGATTACTTGGTAGTCAATTGCCCATGATAGTGTCACTTTCTTGGTTCTACGAGATGCCAAATTTTCAACAGCTCATATAAGTGAAGCTTATATACACTGGTCACATAAGCTTGCGGCGAGGTTACGATGTGTTTACGGTGTCATACCAGGTAGATTTCAGCAGACACCGACCGGACACCGGATTTAGAGCCGTAAAGACGCCGGAGCACGTGGCAAGAATTTAATTCTGGGTTAAAACCTTGCGGCGTGTATATGACGTCTTCAGTTATGGTCTAATAACCACCAGAGTCCGTCCGGTGACCGACCGGGCATCGCAAAAGCTCCCAAGCATTTGCCGGTGTCATACCGATGTCATACTTTGCAGACGCTGGTCAATGACCGGTGGTTATGTGACCAGGGTGTCATGAATCTACATACAAATATATTCCTTCGCACTTTTTGGTCAGTGGCAAGGGTTAATGGACCTCGATAATTGCTTCAAATAAGATAGCAGTTACAACTGTTAAACAGCAAACAAATATGCTGGTGTATATCTATATAAACCATCTATCATTGTTTGCTACAAATTTATAGGAGTAGTCCAGAGTTAATTATGATATGTAATCATCCATCTCAAATTAAACGAGCCATAAATGCTGCAAACTTTTTTACGCTACAAGTGAAAATACATGTCATGGTCATAATTTGCCAAAATTTATTTTTTTGACAGATTCACAATCCTTGTGCTTACTTCAAAACACCATTTCATTTCAAGAAAATGATCGGAATTATGAAATAAATCTGTATATTTTGAGGACAATTAACAGAAAATAAAGGGCTTATTACCAATCTTTGAGCTTAACTCAGTTACGTTTCAATCCCTGAAATCCTTTGACAGACCGTAACTTGACTTCTGGAAATCGAGTGAAGTTCATTGAGGTATCTTTTTAATCCTTATAATATGGTCTTTGCAAATATTTAAAAAAGTGAAAATGGCAAGAGGTTGCATTTACGGATGTTTTGGGTTGGACAGCCACATACATAGCATATAGACCATTCCTATAATTGACATACTCCCACCGTTGATGGGGTAAATCTACAGAATCGGACACAGAATCAGAACTCGGACGAAGGGCAAGTAGGGTATTATCATACTTGCCTTGAGATCCGATTCTCCGTCCGATTCTGTAGATTTACCCCATCAACGGTGGGAATATGTCAATTATAGGAATGGTCTATAACTTATTTCTGTTACTGACCTTTTTCCCCCTTCTCCCCTTTCTCCACATTATCTGATGGCATCAGATTATCTTCATCCCCAAGGATCTCCAGGAGTTCAGTCTCCAAGAGTCCTGTCGAGGAACATTCTAGAAGACAAAGTGTAGCACGTAGTAGCTGTCCGCCAGACTCTTCCTCAAATCTATCCAGCACCTGGGCTAAGAGACTGTGATGTATTAAAAAAATGAAATGTTAGTTACAGAGATTCTTATTCTTTCCAATGGCCTTTTTACATTGGTAGATCACCTAGACTTTAAAAATATAGATTTTTTCTGAAAGCCTAAGTTGTCTGCCAGTTCTGGGTGGTTGGCTATTATTCATTAAGGTTTAACTGCACAGAACCACCCAGAATCTGCAGGCAACTTCTGGTTGAGTTTTGAAGTGGCCCCTTAGAATTGTTTGTAATTTTTCAAATATAGAAATGAATGTCTAGAGTGCTAGTGGAATCTATCAAAGCAGAGATATCAACAAGCCACACAGCAACAATCTGGTCTAATTTTGAAACAACGGCAGTCTTTTTGATATTTTAGCTATAGCAGAAGCATTCTGAACTGCCCACTAGAGGGATATTGCTGTTTTGAAACCAATTAACCCATCTGCAAACAAATACAATAATCATTACAGAGACCATTAAAGGAGCTTGGCCTGATTTTTCAAAATTAAGTTATGAAACATGACAACACAACTTAATTTTCAGCTCAATCGGTCTCTGGCAGTTGTCTGCTGGTTCTGGGCGGTTGGCTACTGTTTATTCCAGTTGAACTGCCTAGAACCTACAGACAACCGCCGGCTGAGTTTTAAAGCGACCTCTAACCGTTTTAAAATTATAGGCAATTATGTATTTCACAACCACTATATATTACTGAGTAAAATAATTAAGATTACCATAATTAGACACATTTTCATACATATTTTTAAAATGAAACGTAACTCCTCCATGAAATTTCAGATGGGTTATGTGAAAAAGTATGAGCAACATTTTGGTACAAAAATCTCAAAAAGTTTGAAAAAAAGTTGAGGCAATCAGAACATGCTCATTTAAACTCAATCACTGGTTCTGTGTCATCATATAACTCTTTGGAATCACTGGTTGAGTTGCCTCTAAAGCAGTGGTGGGCAACCTACGGACCGCAGGCCGCATGCGGCCCGCGCACACTTTTTGTGTGGCCCGCCAAGTAAAGGCTCCAGAGGAAAAAAATAATTTGTACTATTTGAAATTGGAAGTTCCAAAATCATTGTGCGCATATGTGTGAAATAGGCTTGTCATCTCAAAAGTCTGGATTTAGACGAGTTTGCTTATTAGACCACATTAATTTATTTATCTTAACATCCACAATATTAGTTGATACTTTGTATCGTCGAAAGGGTCAGACGTAGTGGAGTTCACCAACAGTATAACGAAAGTTTGGCTGGCTAATGTTTTGACGGATAACTATCTCAGTAGTTGCAAATAATTGCCAAAGACTTCTAACTTGAGCTTGACCGATGTATATATTAAACACGAGTACTAAGGAAATTCGTTTCCCATACTGAGCAAAGAGAAACATTTCCCAGGTCAACAGCGAAGATATCATGAATAATGTTTATGCTAGTTTGGGAGAGTCTTTTTGATAACTCCCAGGATAACTTGAATTTTGTGCCTCCTTGAGATCAATATTGGGGCATTCCATAACCTTTGCCAAGCATCTATCTCACCATACAGTGAGATGTGCTTCTTTTCCTCCTTGACTTATAGAGGCTTACTTTTTTCAAATGAGGAGGGGACCCACCATCTTTGCAACAAGTAGTCAGCATTACACTTGTTCATACTTGTCAGAGTTCTGCTGTAATGCCTTGAAATGTGTAGACATAAATCAATTAAAATAAAGATAGTGGTTATAGTTTGACCCTACCTCATATTGACTATTTTATAGCATTATGAATAGACCTTGACTTTGAAAATATAATCATAGTAACTGCTCTTTTAGTAGAATTTGGATGCGGCCCACAAAAAATATCACAACTTTTTTGTGGCCCGCAGTAGAGAAAAGGTTGCCCATCACTGCTCTAAAGGATCTACATCTTCAAAAACAATGCTCCACTTACTTGAGCAGTCCATCAGCTAGACTGTTTATCTTGTCAGCAAGTCTCTCAAACGAACCAAACACCCTGAGTTCTTCACATGCGATAGATAACCACAATGGATTCTGGGAAGAATCTTTGGCAAGTAACGACGCCATTTGCTCCCTGTCAAGACGTTTGTTGTATTTACCCAAGGTCTCTTTCACTATAGCCTGAAAACAATTAGAATGGAATATAATTACAATGTCAAGAGGCTTGTCTGTGTACTGCATTGTATAACATGAGCGTAACGCACAAGACCATCATTGTTTAATAAGTGCTGAAATTAGACCAATAACATGCTGTTAATACGAACGTAATCAAGTTGACTTTCACGCAAACCAGTGTAGCAACATATTATCAATATGTGAGACAGAATGTCAACTCAAGATGAAACAGCACATCGTATCGAAGGATACCTTAAACATACCCTTTGATCAAAACAATTAATCAATCAATCAACCCCTTACCTCCCTTGAAGCCATGTCAAGTGGTGTTACAAACAACTCTGTAGGTTTATGAGGTCTACTTCTTAAATTCTGATGCTGAGGCGTCTCATCGATCATGGAGAACACGCATCGGACTTGTGTAGCAAGCTTGCTTGGTAACCAACTCAATGCAGTGGCCTCTTTACATTCATCAAACTGAAACAAATGATAGGATTTAGGTCATTAGCCCTCTGGGTATTATATGACCTACTCATGTAGAATATGCATCGGACTTTGGTACCTAGTTTATTAACTCAATGCAGTGGCCTCTTTACATTCATCAAACTGAAACAATTGATAGGATTTAAGTCATTAGCCCTCTGGGTATCATATTGGCCTAATCATGTAGAACATGCATCGGACTTGGGTGCCTAGTTTACCACCTCAATGCAGTGGCCTCTTTACATTCATCAAACTGAAATAAACGATATAGGATTTATGTCATTAGCCCTCTGGGTATCATATTGGCCTAATCATGTAGAACATGCATCGGACTTGGGTGCCTAGTTTACCACCTCAATGCAGTGACCTCTTCACATTTATCAAACTGAAATAAATGATAGGATTTATGTCATTAGCCCTCTGGGTATTATACTGGCCTAATCATGTAGAACATGCATCCGACTTGGGTGCCTAGTTTACCACCTCAATGCAGTGGCCTCTTTACATTCATCAAACTGAAATAAATGATAGGATTTAGGTCATTAGCCCCCTGGGTATTATATTGGCCTAATCATGTGGAAAATGCATTGGACTTGCGTTGCTAGCTTACTTGGTAACAAACTCAATGCAGTGGCCTCTTTACATTCATCAAACTGAAACAAATGATAGGATTTATGTCATTAGGCCCTCTGGGTATTATACTGGCCTAATCAAGTAGAACATGCATCGGACTTGGGTGCCTAATTTACCAACTCAATGCAGTGGCCTCTTCACATTTATCAAACTGAAATGAGTGATAGGATTTAGGTCATTGGCCCTCTGGGTACTATATTGGCCTAATTAATAAAGAACATGCAGAGAATACATCCCTCACTATGCTTTTAACCATTTCAGTGCATTGCCCTTCTTACATAGTGTTTATATAATTAATTCTTCAGCAGCTATTACAGGGATGTGAGTGTCAGGTGATGAAAAGAGCTGAAAAAAGCCGAAAATGGTAACAAAATGCCAAAAACAGGCTGAAAATGAAAGTAAAAGCTGAAATTATGACTCTTTTGAAGCCATTAAATAAGCTGAAATCAGCTAAAAAGCTGAACTCTCACACCCCTGAGCTAATGATAGAAGCTCAAAATATTGGAGGTGGGATGGGTGGGAAAGCAACTTAGGCTTGGTATCCAAAGACATTCGCTCGCCCGAGTGACATTCACTCACCATACCAAGAAAACTTTGCCTCAACCGGAAGCAACATTCGCTTAACAAATTTCACAACATTCGCTACACTGTATTAGGGCTTCGAAATCTGCGGTAACGTGGCCGCACCGTTCCCAGAAAAAGTCCCAGAAAAAAATTGGTAAGCTTAAAAAATAAAAAGATAAACTGAGATAAAGTCAAATAATAAAACAATTTCTAACGACAGATGATTTTTTTCTGGCAATATTGAATGATGAAATAAACATAAATGAGCCATATTTGGGGATGAATGTCAAATTACTGTCAAAAACACATTTTTTTAGAGTGATTCATCAGGGCTTCATTTTTGAAAAAATGCTGAAGAGCTATAAATAACTCTCCTGAATGGTTCAAGGAGAGTTGTCAGGAGAGTGATTTGAGGTCATACCATTAGATATTAGCTGATTTTAGCAGTTTGAGGTGAGCTAAATATTGCTCTCCTAAGAGAGTGTTTAGGCGAGCATAGGTGAGCAATCGCTCTAGCTCGCCTTAATGAAGGCCTGATTCATGCATTTTTTCATAAATCTCACAGAAGATTCTCATCAGCACTATAAAAGTTCCCAGAAAGGTTTACTTTTTTTCTATACCCTGCACTTTATATTGAATTAGAGCGAAGATCGCTCCAAATATTCTTAGTTTGTTTATTCAATAATCATAGCACTACAACATGCGCGAGTGACATTCCCTTTCGCATGTTTGGATCAAGCTGATCCCTGCAACAAATCTTAACCAGTTTAACACTATCTACTAACCTGATTCAAGGCATCAATGACAATAATAACTGGTCTGGTATTTGGATTAGATAAAGCTGTTCCATTTATTAACCAGTTTAACATTACCAACTAACCTGGTTCAAGGCATCAATGACAATAATAACTAGTCTGCTATTTGGGTATAGCATTTCCCTTCAACCAATCTTAACCAGTTTAACATTATCTATTAACCTGGTTCAAGGTATCAATGACAATAATAACTGGTCTGGTATTTGGGTATAGCATTTCCCTTTAACCTATCTTAACCAGTTTAACATTATCTACTGACCTGGTTCAAGGCATCAATGACAATAATAACTGGTCTGGTATTTGGATTAGATAAACCTGATCCCTTCAACCTATCTTAACCAGTTTAACGTTATCTACTAACCTGGTTCAAGGCATCAATGACAATAATAACTGATCTGGTATTTGGATTAGATAAAGCTGTTCCATACAACCTATCTAAACCAGTTTAACATTAACTACTAACCTGGTTCAAGGCATCAATGACAATAATAACTGGTCTGGTATTTGGATTAGATAAAGCTGTTCCATGCAATCTATCCTAACCGGTTTAGCACTATCTACTAACCTGGTTCAAGGGACCAATGACAATAATATCTGGTCTGGTAGTCGGATTAGATAAAGCTGTTCCATGCAACCTATCTTAACCAGTTTAACATTAATTATCTACTAACCTGGTTCAAGGCATCAATGATAATAATAACTGGTCTGGTAGTTGGATTAGATAAAGCTGTTCCCTCCCTTCAACCTATGTTAACCAGTTTAACATTATCTACTAACCTGGTTCAAGGCATCTATGACAATAATAACTGGTCTGGAAGTTGGATTCGATAAAGCTGTTCCATTCAACCTAGCTTAACCGGTTTAACATTATCTACTAACCTGGTTCAAGGCATCAATGACAATTATAACTGGTCTGGTATTTAATTAGATAAAGTTGATCCCTTTAACTTATCTTAACCAGTTTAACGTTATCTACTAACCTGGTTCAAGGCATCAATGACAATAATATCTGGTCTGGTATTTAGATTACATAAAGCCATTTCCTTCAACCTATCTTAACCAGTTTAACATCACCAACTAACCTGGTTCAAGGCATCAATGACAATAATAACTGGTCTGGTATTTGGATTAGATAAAGCTGCAAACACAACTTGGCATGTTGTTTCCAAGTCTTTTGGCATAGTACTCTCCTGGAAGGATTAAATAAAAAAGGGAAATTCAACCGGTGTCTATTTAGAGAATAAAAGATAAGATTTATTGCTTAGCCTGTCATCTATCGCCTCAAAATGAATGGGCGTACATTATTTTAATGAGTAATGGGGCCCCTGCAAGGGTTGTCCACTAGGAAAAGATTATGTACGCCCATCCATTGAGACAAAAGATGACAGGCAAAACAACAAATTGGCGGATTGAAAGCTCCCCAAGGTGAGCAAATTTTCTAGTTGTGTGTAAAAACTATTTATCATATAACAAATTGTATCTTTCATTCTCATTCTTAGTCACAAATTTGAGTGATTTGTAAACCAAGAATGATGTAATTTTTTTACAAAAAAACAATAAACAACAATATTGGAAGAAACAAACATCACTATTCATACATTGAATTATTCCAAATCTTGTAAAGTTGCTCGGGTTCGATGTATGCGTAGATCTACATCTTGATTTTCAAAGCGCGGTTCCACTACATGTGACACTGAACGCGCTGTCAAGTATTGTCTCATAATCGATAGCCAAGTAAAATTATACTCAGTGATAAAGAATATAGATTTTAAAAAGGCTTTCCTTATTTGGTAAAACGGAGGAATGAAATGGTAAATTATTAGGCGCAAAGTGTCACACTGGACGCCCGATAATTTCCCATATCATTCAAACGTTGAATCAAATAACAACTTTATAATACCACTAAGTCATTATAAATTACAGACAAATATTTCCAATCATGTGTTTATGGTTACCAGAAACCATATTCCTGATGACAGCTGAGTGACATGACACTATTATGATTTATGTAGTGTCAAATTCAATCATATATTTATTGAATTTGAGCTCTATTTGAGGAAAAAAATAAAAATGAAAAAGATTCAGACCAGCGAGCAGTTTAAAAAATAACTAGAATTGCTTTTTTAAAAATTTGGACAAAAGAGACTTTATCAATTTGGACTACCAAGCCATTTTTAGAAATTTGCTCTAACGATCCGTTTTGAAAATTCAAAATAGTCAGCTGTTTTGAAAATTTGGACTAGCGTGCATTTTTATATATTCTGACTGGCTGGTCTGTTTTGATATTTGGACTAGTAAGCCTGCAGATTAGCAAGCTCTTTTTCCTACAAACAAGCCTTTTTCAAAATAATATTTTTCCTATTGAATAACGTATTCAGTCTAGCGAGCCTTAGGACTACAGAGTCATCGGACTGTCAAGCGGACCAAATAATTTCAAGGGTGCCCCTTCTTAATATGTAATTCAATTGTATTAAAGTGAAATCAGGCACATTCCTTCAGATAGCTTACATTGACCACTCCGATTTCCTTGAGAAGCCTCTTCAAGGACTCTTCAAGGTTGGGTGATCCTGGCACGGCGCCAACAAAATGGTAGAAGACATGCCACCCTTTATCGCCACCTCTGAATAAAGAAAAATACAAAATATAAAGTAAGGAAAAATAAATGGTAACCATAATTAATTTTTCACAGTAACAAATAGGCAGCTCTGAAATACAACATTATCTATGAAATCAAAACAGCTTGACAGATTCAGCTTAAATTTGAAATTTAAACCTCTTTGGTGGTGATCTTTCGTATGGCCCTAAAAACAAAATACTCTTTTAATAAAAAATAATATGGACATCTGTTATATGCAGCTATCCACACAAAGACCCTGACAGTGCTGGTTACCATTCGTACCCTGCTTTTAGGAACTTTCACTTCAACTTTTTAAGCAGTCAATATCAACGGAAGTCGAAGGATGATGAAGATTAACTGTGAATTAGATTTTAATGCAGCGAAATCCTTATTGATGCTATACCATATTGTAACACTCCAATAAGCTACAATTTGGCCGTAGCGGAGCTTGAACTCACGACTTTCTGACCTGGAGCCCTGCTCTGTTCCACTAGACCCACAGATTTAGAGAGGATCCCATTTTTATTCTGACATGTGTATCAAATTGGGGGGTATTAGGGTTTTGCCATTTGCATCTGGTCATAATGCACAAACATTTTAAGGGGCGGCTTCAAAACCCAACCGGCGGTTGTCTGCTGGTTCTGGGCGGTTGGCTATTGTTGATTCCGGTTGAACCGCCGAGAACGCCCAGAACCGGCAGGCAACCGCCGGTTGAGTTTTGAAGCCACCCCTAACATTTTGCACAGTTTCGTTTATCATGAGCGTAATGCGGTGCTGTTTGTCTCAATATGAACAACCAAATCTTGGTGCCCAATCCCATAGTTGCTTGGTTTAGGCAGGAAACAGGTGTACCCAATAACCCCTATTTGAGCTCCACGGCTGACGACACCTTTACATAGGCTGGTATGTGACCAAATTTGGGAAAATGTGCACTACATCCAAGTTCATACATTCAAATTATCTTTATATCAGAAACCAAAAATTCTGCATACATTAAGAGGCAAATACATTCATTCTGTATTTGTACAATGACTTTGTACTGCAATTCTGAAGCATACTCATAAGATTTGCTATTCTTTTGATACATTTGTTGATTGTGTATATGTTACCAAGGTCAATTGGGTTAACCAAAGCACTGTTGCATAAACTGGGCTTAGGTGATGCAGAAACCCTGTACTTGTACCGCTCAATAGGATTGTCCTTAACTCTGCCGATTAGTTATTCAGAGTCATTGAATTAGATCGTAGATGAAAGCTGAATTCACAGTATATGAAGACTACCAAATAATCTCTGAAAAAGGTCAATCATTGAAATGTAATACATACCCAGGGATTTCTCTTGCGAGTGCTTTTGACGTTGCGAAGTCAGCTACTCTGGCCATGATTGAGGACTTCCCTGATCCTGGGCCTCCTAGTAGCAGTAACGGCACTTCAACTCCTACTCCAATCACATGATCTTTGATCTGAAATGAGGACACAATTAGAAAAGTAGTGCCATGATGCCTAAGTGTAAACTAACATCCAGAGTACAGGACTTAATTTTATGTAAATGTGAAATCCTGGTGTTCTTTAATGGCCTTGTATTATGCATTTTTGTTTGCACTCACCAGCAAAATGTACACTGTGGCATGGTAAAATAATAATCACCTCTAAAGATCAATTCAAAAATAATGAAAAAAAAAGGTGATGGGAAAAAAATGTTTTACAGAACCAACCGACCCAAACATGCATTTTGGAAGGTGATTTTAGTTTTGCCAAATTTGTGTAAAATCCACCATTTTTTTGCTAATTTTTTTTAGAAATTTTCGATGTAAATTTTTTTTAGAAATTTTTGTTAAGAAAAAGAGCAATTTTTGGGGAAAAAAATTAGAAAAAAATCGCCTGCCTGCCCACCCATCCGATGACCCTACTTGAAGGTCCGCCGGTAAAACTGGGTGTGTTTTTTTTGTCGTTGCATAAAGAGTGAAAAATAAAAAATAAATTCTAACTGTATACTCACCTTGTCTAAAATCTCAGTCCTTCCTAGCACTGCAGCACTCCTATTCTTCATGAAAGACTGCAAAAGTAATGGTATCAATCATTCAAATCACCTACTTGGGCAATAATAAGTGACAGACATAGTAATATAGTTTTTCGACAATCCAGATGAACCTATTCAAAGAAGTGACAGACATGTTATTCTTGAGTTGAGATACTTATCTTAAGGAGCATAGCCTAAGAACAAAGACTGAATAGGGGTATGGTGCAAATTATAAAGTCATTTTTATCACTACATCACTTTTCTATTAACTCTAATTTTGACAAAAATGGGTTAATCCTAATGCTTTCATTTTTCTGTTTTACAAACTCAAAATTCCGTTTTTCAAATATACTAGTTTCCACAATGCTCTGCGTTACACAAAATGATGCATATGAACACCATATTTTCACCTAATATTTTATTCTTTACTTGGGTAGCACGGTCAGCATCGGTAAATGGTGCAGCCAGTCAAAATGTAGTGGGAAAGATGACGAAAAGGGGTTGGCTAGGGTGATAAACGTTGCTTTCATGCTTGATTTATATGGTATGAATTACTTGAATACTGATCTTAAACAATTAGATATTTGCTACTGATTTTTAGTTTTTTTTCTTTGAATTACATGATAATTTTCGTGTTACACTTCCGTGATTTTTTGTCTGTTTTCCGTATCGCTGAAAAATGGAGGCCTTTGATTTATCCCCAGTGTAAGCATGCACAAAATTAATCTTGTTCTACTTAAGTTTGAAATTCCAAATGTAAAGCTGTTAATTTAGAAGTGAACATTATTCTTTAGGAAGGTTAAGTATACTTTACAACACCATCTCTTCACTAAAATATTTTGTTAGAAACAAAGAAGTTTAAATTTTGAAAATTTAGTAATTTATTTCAAGAAACACTATCACCAAATTGTTCATTCTCCACAGAATGAACAATTCAAGGCACAAATATTTGTCTGTTTTACTATAGAGGGGAGCGTGGCCGAGCGGTTAGAGCATGTGTCTTGTAATACAGAGGTTGTGGGTTTGAGCCCCTGGCCAGGCGGTTTACGTCTACTTGTTTCCTTGGGCAAGAAACTTTACTCTAACTGCTTTAAAAGCTATTGGTCCCCTGTGCGAATGCTCCTTCTTGGGGCGCTGCATACTAGTATAGTGTATACCTGGTGAGTCTATAAATGTTCAAGTAACACAAAAATGGTTATGGATATTAGTTAGTACCATAGTTGGAAGTACTTTCTAAAAATGTAATGAAATCAGTAGATGTTGAGGAAAGTTGAACATTGCTTTTTGTTATTGTGACTAATGCTTTTAAAACCTTTACCTCATGCGCTTCTTTTGCTTGTTGGTACGGGTCCAAAGCTGTTTCAGTGAGAGGATACTGCTCCTCAATACGCTTCTTGAAAAACTCAAATACCTGGAAACAAATGGTTCAGTGTGTTTAGTGAGAAGGTAAGAATTATGACAAAAATGTGACATAGTCAAGGAAAATGAATTGCATGTTGGCAATATTCAATCCAGATTTCTTATAACCTATACTTGTGATTTAAAATGCTACATTTAAATCCAAACCCCATCTGGTTCTAGGGATACACCAATTCCTGAAACTTTCATGAAGACACAAGAAATTCCTTATTGACATATACTCAAAATCAAAAATCAGTATTCCTGTTGATGGTATCCGACTTATTTTCCTTGATTAGGCTGTGTATGTCTACATGCACAATATTTGCTATATCTGCACACATATGTTATGCTAGATTATAACTAACCGCCAAAAATAAAAAATAAATTATCTGAACTTGCCGCCATTTTGAATTGACTGCAGAGTAAATTTTATGGGATAGCGGCCATTTTGGATTGTTGGGTATGGAGGGTGAGTTACCGAACCTCTGGCATTTTTTGTCTCCGCATGTGACACTTCGAGAGCCTTGGAAACAGATTAGAGGGAAAATTTGCATAATTTGTTCAGACCAAGTCGCAATACACGCTACTTGAAACAGGTACTGTTTGCACGTGAAACAAAATGCACACGCCGTACATGAGTCAAGTGAAAATTTACGCGATCTGCCTTCATATCGCATCAAATTCCAGATCCTGAGGTACAGTAACTCTGCTCCATGAGCGACACAAGATGGCGGAGAGTCCAGATTCCCCTATAACATTTCCTTGGTGCCTCCTCAGTAAACACAGCAATTTCAATCCACACAACTTACCACTTTTCCGATAGTCTCTCCAAGATTTTTAAATTGCACTTTGCTTTCTTCATTGATGCCATCATACTCACATTTGTACCATTGAACCTGATCCTTCTAAATGAAGAAAATATAACAGTGTATAATGAATTAATAACTTCAATTTCCAGTGACCTTATAGGTGTAATTCATGATTCTGATGTGACCACAACCTCACCGCCTTTCTAGCTAAAGAGTAAAACATAAATGTATGCTGAAAATTTCACTTGATTCCGATCATTCATTCTCAGGTTACAAGCTTTTCAGCATTCTAAACAACCACATAGGCTACTGTGTTGTAAGGCCAAAAAAAAAATTGTTTGTTTGTCCTCGCCCGACCGACCGTCAAAATTTGGCCCGACCGTGTGCTTTATAAAGTTGTTTTTTATTTTCCAACTCTTATTTGAGGATTTTTCATGCAAAAAGATATAAAAATTCACTGAGAAAGTCTTCAAATCGTAAAAATATGATATGAATTGACATAATCTGCATTTTCCAATGTAGAAGACCTCTTAAAAATCAGCAGTATATTGTTATTGTAAGTTAAGTTTATTTCTTGTTCAATTTTTCAATTCTTTAAGGTGAGTTTCATGTACATTTATTACAAAATAAAAATAAAATAAAAAAAGAAGCGACCTACCGACCCCACCTTTTCAGAGGCTGTTATGGACATACAAACAATATTTTTGTTTTGGCCTAATGCTGGGACCCGACAGTAATTAGAAAATGACACATTTTGTCACTTTTCTCAAAAAAATGCAAGCGCATTTGAAAGGATGGTTTGGGGATTGTAACATCTACATGTCAAGGATTCTTACGAGCTAAAAATCTCAATTTTGAAAGAGATGATCATTCAAAAAAAGTGGATCATGAATTGCCCCTTTAAGGAAATGTGATTGAAGTAAGCTTGGGAGTCATTGCTGCCTTCAATTTATGATACCAAAAAAACTTATCCTTTTAACATGCACTCATAACACAAATATTTACCATAACTCCCAAATGCTAAACTATATATATATATATATTGAATTTGAGCACTTTGGTTTTCATGGTTCGTGCGCAACATGATGAGATGAGTCAAGGTCTTGTTATGCAAGGCACTGATTCGGATCGTTTGTAGCTTGCTCATTCACTCTGTACTGCCCTGATGATGAACAACAAATGTTCGAAACAGCTGGCTGTAGGTAGTTTGAGTACTATTATATAATGCGCACGAACCATGAAAACCAAAGTGCTCAAATTCAATAATGAATGAGCTATGCATATATAGTTTAGAATATGTCATACAAAAATCTTCAAACCCCAATCACTCCCATCCTGATCCTATGTCCACCTTTCACTGTTGTTTGAACCCTATAGAAATATGGACATTTTATTTCTAAGTGACAAAATAGATGGCGCTATTCATAAAAACACATTTTTGGATGTAGAAGGAATATTCTGGTATGTACTACCGAAATTACCAACTACATAATCGATAAACAAATATGATCAATAATTTGAAATATGCATAGCGCCCTCATTTTTGCACAAATCTGAATTTACAAAAAAATTCAATAAATGAGCTCAAAATCAGCTAAATCTCAAACAAATGGAGTAAAATTTTGAGAATGGTTTCAAAACTTTATTATGCAACACATTCGACTTATTTGTACTGCTTTTTCAACTTTTTGTGAAGGAAAATATGTATTTTTGGTTAAAAATGAATAAATGTCCACCTCAAACAACAGTGCTTTGTCAAGCCACCAAGTATGGCCTGCCATGGCAGCACTTTTGTCCATATATGTAGCAACCTTTTTGAGGGGATTTTCTTGATTTTTGCTTGTTTGATTTTGTTGGACTGAGGCGGGTTACGGTTATGGAAGCATGTCTTATATGTATTTATACACCTTCATAACCCTAATTCCCACATGCTTAAAAACTATCTAGATCCAAATACGCTGGACTGAAGAAGGTTAGGGTTAAAGCATGACAACGGCCTGAATTCAACAAGTCCTGATCTAGAACCCACTGCAGTTTGAAAATAATGTTAATGGAGGGAATACATGTATGAATGAGACTTTTTTTCAGGACGTGACATAAAATTATCTTGGATGGAATGTACAGGTAATTGCTGATTGCTACTCATACCTATCAGGTCTCCCGATTTTAGGCAGCCCTCCCGATCAGGTTGCCATATGCTCTCCATATCTCCCTTTGTGTACCTTTTCAGTTTTCAAAAGCTACGTAAAATATTTTTGGGTGTACCTTTTTGGCCTCATATGTCAGTTGCCGTAGCCTAAAGATTGCTCATAAATTAAAGAAAATTTGAAAATGTTGACAGGTATGGCTACTTCTTGACAAAGTTAACTTCATTTCAGTTCTGGTGCATTTGGCAACCTTTACGGACGCTGAATCTACATCGGGAGTTGAACTCTGGGCCTTCAACCTACACTGTAAATCACCATCACTTACCCCAAACCTCTCTGTCACCATCTTCTTCAGCATCTGTAGTTTATCAGGAGCTACTGGGTTTGCGTCGACAAAATCTTTGTGATATTGTAAGGGCACTGTGTCCAAGAAACTTGCGTTTCTAATGAGAAATAAAGCTGTATCAAGAATAAAAATTGGAAAAAAAAATGACATGAAAATCTGACAAAGTATATGGGTTTGCAGCTGACCAATTTTAGAATTTTGGCAACGAAAGTCATTGAAATATAAAGACCTCTAGACAACCTTTGACCCTCACTCACATAGGTGTCATATGTTTATATAACAGCCTTCTAGGAGACCTCCTGGAAATCTTCTGGATACCTAATTTGCATGTGAAAAATCCCCGGAACATGGTTGATACAGTATCTACTGGATACTCCTGGATTTTTCACATGCAAATTAGGTAAATCCAGAAGACCTGTCTCCTGGAAAGTTCTTGTTGCTATAGGTTTACCTAAGAACCATTGTTCCAAGTGCCATGCTCCCCTGGCAGGAGCTCAAAAATAGGTCAAAAGTGATCCTTTTTGCTTTTTTTGTTGTTGCAAAAAATGCTTCTAAAGCAGGCCTCTTGAATCCCAATCGCAATGACGTTCTGCTCATTTCCTCAATTTGTTATCACTGGCATGGCCCCTAATTCAAAATTCTCCCCCTTTTCCCCCGTCCCTCAAATTGAAAATCCCAACTACACCTCAGATACTCACAATTAGGATTATCCTTCCTGTAAGCTCCGTGCATAATCTCCATCTCCGTAACAGATAATCCCATCACCCATCTGTAATCCATCGCAAGGGATTCTGGCACTTCACCTCGGTTCGGTACCCAACCACAACGCTCACTGTTCATTGGACAAAATGAATAGTTTGAAATGTTATGGTTAAATTAAAGGCAAAGTTTAACTCTAATTATTTGACCCAACACCATGCAATGGTCAAACTGTAAATATGGTTCTTTATAATCATGCAAGCAAATCACCGGGCAAATGTTGGTATGTTTAAGACCCTTTTCACATCAATTATTAAAAGCATAAGCCATGATCCTAAATTTAAAGTTCTGCACTTCCTGGTTATATTGCATTTTTAAAGAGCCTAGGAAATACAAATAATACTGATGCAACTTGTGCCAAGTCTAGCAAGATCAAGGGACAAGAACATGTCAATATTGGGCAGCACTTTCTGCGTCAGGCATACTTTCTACCCTTTTTTTTTCCAAGTTACACCATTGTTGCTAGGCCTGGGACATGTTGGGTAATTTGCTACCCGGGTACCCGAATTTTATTTCGGTCGGGTACCCGACCGTATTGATGATTTATCATTTACAATGTTGGAACGGAGAACGGGAAGTTTGACGGGTCTCCTACGACCATACGATGTCTCAATTACACAATTGTTTTTATTTTACGCCGATTGCCGTCGTTATTTACCATGTTTAATCCTCGATCAGATGATGATTTTATCATGATTTTTTAAACACAAATTTTTTGATCAAAATTCTATGATTTTATTGTCCAGTTCGGGTAATTGGTCGGCAGATTTTCTACCCGGGTAATTTCATGACGGGCGGGTACCCGGGTTTTAGTCCCAGGCCTATAAATTACATAATTCTTTCAACTTTGAATAGAAAAATATCTCTGCATCCAACAAAATAATCAATAACCCCCTCCTTTTTTTTCTTTTTTTTTGAATAAATGTTATCACCCTAAAGAATAAGAATTCATGCTCATATTTATTCAACAAGCACACAGTTATAACTAAAAATAGAATAAAAATAGAAACACTGAATCCAATAATTAAATAGCACTTTTAAGTGTTTGCTTCATTAACTGCAGATAAATTTGTTTGCATCAAATAAATGGTCAACAGATGTGAACAAGGTCTTAATACAAGAACATTCATCAATATATTGGTCTCATGCAAAGATTATTTATATATAGCCAGCAGTGAACATCATGCAGGTATATGGAATTTCTAACCAATATGGGCAAGGCGTATCAAATATGAAAATTTAAAGTGCTCTTGGCATCATTTCAAAAACACTTTTACATCGTAAGTTGTGTGGCTTTCAGTCATAATCTGAGTGAATACCGGAATACACAATCAGGTAAAAAAAAATAATTGTTGTGTTGCCCTAAAGTGGAATTTCTAAAAAATTGAGTTGGTCGGTGGGAAATTATTTTATGATTATTCAGGGCTTCATTTTTGAAAAATGCTGAAGAGCTATAAATTACTCTCCTGAAAGTTTCAAGGAGAGTTGTTAGGAGAGTTATTTGAGGTCACACTATTAGATATTAAATGATTTTGGTAGTGTGAGGTGAGCTAAATATTGCTCTCCTAAGAGGCTGTTTTGGTGAGCAGAGGAGAGCAATCACTCTGATTATTATTATTATCTTAAAAAGCACATGCCAAATTTGGGAGAATTTTCCACCATTTTCAAAATATTTTCTCAAAATATACCCAATCTGAGCAAAATTGGGTGCTTTCCT
>JXSR01S000747.1:66081-78523 GCA_000969725.1 Ophiothrix spiculata | reverse complement strand
AGGCTAGATTCACTAGTCGCCTAATGGGGTCCCCCCTCATTTCCTGTTGTTTGGGCAATCAACAACACAGTAAAGAACGTGTGGCGCAGACTTTGTAAGACTGATGGACTGAGCCTATATTCGTTGTTTCTCCATTTTACTCCAGTAAACAATAGGAGTATTTTGGCACGCTATCAATAGCCAAATTTCGCTGTGAAGCGTGAAACTAATGTTGCATGAGAGTTGTAAGCCTGTACTTTACTGTACAACCCTGACAATAAGAACGGGGGAATTACATTCCTGCTACACAGGTTTGAACGATTCGACTGTTTTCAAATGTTGACAGATTGTGGGCTTGATACTTTTTATTGAATTACAAATAATTGTTTGTGTTGATTTTGAATGATAATGTAACAAACCTGCGTTGTTTTGCACGCAATACGGGACGTGAATTACGACTCTGAGTTCGCCCTGTTTGAGCTGTGAATTGCCTGGTTTTAGTATCTACATTGTCTACATTTTGTATGATATACGCACTCGCATAAATTACTTACAAATTGAGCATTCCAATGAGGCAAAACTTGCAATTTTTATGTAAACAAAAGAAAAATACAACATTCTAATGTTTATGGTTTAGATATTAGTTCACGATCTCAACGCTGCCTGCATAGCTCAGCGGTATATCTCTCGCCTCGTAATGCATGATTAACCCCAGCCATAATCCATGGTTCGAGTCCCCGCAAATGCAGTGGAAACTATTTCTCTTTTCACGATTAAAAAATAGTAAGGATTCACATTTTCCTGAGCAGATGGATTCCCTTTATCCTTAATGATTCACGTGACACTTTACTCATCCGGTTTAGGTCACTTGACATCACATTGACAAGACCGACATGAGATTTTTTTTAGATTCCTTTTCAGCATAAAATAATTGATAGATATAGGGATTCAAAATTACAATGATTACTATTGTAAGTAGAACCGTCTACTACATAAGAAAAAAAAATATATTACTTGCATAGACACTTGTGTGATGAAGTGATCACCCGGAGTCAATTACATTTCAGGTGTGAAAAATAAATGTGAACCAAAGTTAAATCTATGTTGATTTATGCAGTTAAGGTCTGTGGGAAATTATGACCGTACCTATATTCTGGTTGAGCTTGAATGCTTTTCGAACCCCTCACACACCATCCAATCCACACTCACACAACACCACCCACCCCCACCATCTTACACATACTCGGTAAAATAACGCACAGTTGCACTACTTACGTTCCTTTTATGACCTTTATAGATGTCACTCTGTCATTCCATCCTTCATTCGCCAAATTCTTGACACTGTTGTAAAATACTCTGCCGTCGGTGCCATCTTTATTCACGAAATTCTCTTTATCATAAATCTTGATCTTTCACAAAAAATAACAGATAAAGAGTGTTTTTAATATTCGTTTAACAGTGTTAGAAGGTATAATGTGAGAAATTGGCCAAGTTACATATACCGTACTTTGGTACTGTCATGTTACAGTGAGGATTATAAAGGTGTGAGAAATTAGTAACTTGAAAACTGATTTATGTTATTTCAATGTGCGACCCCAATTAAAATACTAGACATTATTTATGAATAAAGAAATACAAATAACTGATATATAAATACAAGGGGTATCAAACAATTTTAGAGATCACCAAGAATAATGCAATCATTGAGTCATATTTTTAAAGCCACTATACAACGTATCACATTTTTTCCACTTAAAACTGACCGTCTTCAAACCGACATTGTAGAGGTCCTCTTTTAGCCAAAAAAAACACACAAAAAAAAAACACTGAATCTCACAAAAATCAACATTTTGAGGTAGTCCATGATTATTACTTCATTATGGCGTAATTTCTTGACCGGTTTCCATAAATTTGGTGTCAATGGGTGAATTTCTATGCTATACGTATCAAACATCTGAACTTTGGGCGTGTTATCATCGAATTACTGGGCTGTAAACCTTCAAAGCAGGGATTTAATTACGACACGTATCTTTTTGATTTGCAATGTATATGGTTAGCGGAAGAATGGTGTTAACATCTATAGACACCTGTATAGAAAGCAACAATTACATGACTTACCAAGAAAAAGTGGGATTTTGCGACAAAACACTTTTCGAGAAACTGGTTAAAAAAGGCAGCTACAAAAAAGAAAATAATAAGAATTTCCAGCAGATTTTCTGTTAATAATTTTAATAAGTAAGGTGACATTTTAAAGCTAAGAAAATGCTATAACAGATAAAAAGATAAATAAAAATTGATATCATTTTCAAAGTCCCCCCTTTCGGGATGAGGCCTCAAAATGTAATGTATATCATTTATGCACCATAATGTACACTACGACAAGTGACCACCCTGACAAAAGTTTGTCGACATAGCTCTTTTTCTTCTTGGTGATTTTCAAAACTTTTTGATACCCCCTCGTATAGAAACAACAGACACAAATAAACCTATTTGACTTTTGCATGAAGATACTTTACTGCGAGGCACTAGGAGAGGATTTTTTCCTTTTCTCACCCTGTTAACGCTATTTAAAGCAATACTATAAAGTGTTAAAAGTGAAGCGCCCTCTGTCGCCCATGACTTTTGATTTTTTGGGCTTACTTGGTTTGTTTTTGGTAGATATGAATACCCTCCAAACGATTTGGCTTAACGATGCTTACTTTTTCTGTTATGAGCATTTGTTGAATTAAATTCGGGATCCCGAATTTAATTCCACAGGTATTAGTATAGGAAAGTATGCATATGCTTTCTATCCATTTTGTGGTGGCAAAACATTTTTTTCACAAATTACACTTAAAAATGCTTTTAGATTGTCACATTCCTTCATTTTATGATGATTTTACTATAAACCATTTTTGATCAAAATCTTATAGTATAGCTTTAAACAATTATGTTAAATGAATAAATAAATACATAATGAATAAGCAGACGAAAAACAAAAACATGAATAAATAAAGTACATAAAATAAAATAAATAATAATAAAATAAACAAACAAATAACAAAAATTGATAAACGGGTACATACGGTATAGGAACAACTGCTCAAATCTATTACAGTAATAATATTATTAAAACATCATATATAGATAAACTAACAAATATTTAAACAAATAAAATGTAATATTATATAATATTTCATCAACTAATTGTATCATATTTTTTTGTAATGGATAAAATTAAAATAGGTTTATATTTTCCACATTTTACAACTTCCTTTTTCTTTTATGATTTGTTTACCCACTCGCCTTATCTTTATTTTTAATTTTAATTCATCTTATTTTTTTAAATTTCATTTTTTGAAACCCGAGTTTAGTATTGCCCCCTTTTATGTATACTCCCTTATTAAACACAATTTTGTAATATTATCTTTGTTACTTCTTCCTAATCATTCTTTTCATAGATTTTAATAAGCAATTGAAGGGGTGGGGGCAATATAGTGCTAACCCTCATTTTGCACAAGTTACTGGTTTTGATTTGAATGATTTTTAGACTATAAAGATGAAAAATAGGTTTCGAAAAGTTTATTATGATCAAGTACATGGGCGAATAAAGATATTTTGACCTATTTTGTAGTTCCATGTGATTTCATTAAAACAAGTAGTCACTTGTAAAAGTGAGGATTAGCACTTTATTGCCCCGACGTCTTGCACAGTTCAATTTCTAAATGTCTAGAAACACTAGATGCCAAAGTTTTTTCTTCTTCAAAATGCTAGATCTAAGAGTACTTGATGCAAGAATTATAAATTCAGTGATTCCAGACAAAAATCCGGTGTTTCTAAATGATCTATGGCCAGTTTATTTTACGTTCATTGGTATCGTATGAATATCCAAGTTTTGGTGATAAAGTCATAATAACTTACCTCGCCTTTGCCATGATGTGTCTGTGTGCTTGCCATGGTGACAGTATTACGGAGTTTGTTGCGAGACGTAAGATTTTGGTTACCTATGAAGTAATCCAGAAATATTAAGAAAAAAGGAGAACATTGTTTTGTGTACTCTGAAGAAATTTAATTAATGACAATGCTGAATACTTTACGACAATGCATTTTACATCGTTTGGGTAGGTTTTATACTACCAGTACACTACAAAATATCATCACATGAGACCTATACATTCTGGAGGTAAACAAAATGAAAATGGTACATTTCTTGTTAATTTGTGAATCGATGGGGATGGTAGGCATTGGTAAATCCCTTACACAATTTTTAAGTCACTATTTTGAAATAAAGACAACAATCTGTATTGTATGGATCTGAAAATTTGCTGGACATTGAATTGTCATTGCCTTCATTTATTAACAAAAACCCGATCCCGATGGCAATTAGATATTTAATTACACACTGAGAAAAAGGTTTACACAACTTGTGTAAAAAATTAACATAATTCCTGTGTTCGCACAGAACCCTATAATTTCTATGTAAAAGTTTACATAATACCTGGTATGTAAAATTTAACTTTTTAATTATGTAAAATATTACTGAATTAATATGCACACAAATCTACATATGAATTATGTAAATGATTACCCAACAAATTATGTAAAAAAAGAAGAGTATAATTGTTATGTAAACATTAACATATCATATATGTAATTTATTTCAAATTAAAAAATATGTTAAAATAAAATTAATTTGAAAGTAAATAAATCATTGCCTACTGATATTCTTTATTTTTTGAACTCCGTGGAAATCACAGCCCATGGAATGCATGATGTTATATTAAATAAGTCCAAACTTGGCTATAATTTGCCAGGACTATTAATACAATGTAGCCTTTACGGAAGCTTACTACACAATAGATCATAAGTCATGAATTGGTCTTAAAAGTGTAACATACCTCTAAATGAGAAAAAAACATCACCAATCTGAATATTTCTAAACACAGATTAAATATGGACATTTTAACACCATAAAAGTATACATTTTTTAAAAGCTCATACTACAAGGATACCAAATATACAATGATACTGACATTATACAGGGTGTGTGACTATTATACAGGGTGTAACTAAAAAAATGTGTTAATTTTACTCTCTTCATATATAGACCTCATTTTTTTTACACAGCCATCAACATAAAACAAAACAGGTATGGATTTATATTGATAAAGCACAGGGCTCTCAATAAGAAAATAGAACTTTTCACTTAATATCCATACGGTGAAATATCAGGATGGTTAAAATTATATACATTTGAAAAGGATTGTATGCTCCCATTGGCTATTTGTTGAGTTCTTTATATGTCTTAGCAATAGTTGACAATGCTTGAGGCAAGTTACATTCAAATTTATGTTTACTATGGCCATTTTGCTGCATTGTTGATATACAGGGTGATCAAACATTCATTATCTCAATAATTAACCTGATCCGATAGACTTTGGTTGATTTGTTATTGTTAATCCGTGCAATTACGGTATGTAATGCATTTACAACGAGTCATTACTGTTAATCATCCACGTTTTTACAACGCAACGTACGATACTTGTCATTAAGATTTTGACCTTTGAACATTGTTGAAACTAGTAGTGGAAATACCTTGAATATGAAAAAAGGTTATCCCCACCAAACTATAATTAATACATCACCTACCATTTATTTTTGGGCATGGATAGGTATATTTGTATTTCATTAAAACGTGTGTGAAATTTGATTCTTGTAGGATTTTCCTCCACCGTCTTTTCCTCTGCCGCCTCCCCGTTGACTTGGCTCGTATTTTGAGCCATAGATCTCATAATATTTGTTCAATTGTTTTTAAAATTTTTGCATTTGAAAGTCAATTAAATTGCCCAGATAACCATACCAAATTTGTTGCAGTAGGTATTAAACTTCTTGAATAAAATTACATTAAACTACGAAGAATGGGTTTTTATGTTACATCCCTCCCATATATACATGACCAATTCATGACCTATGATCAATAAGCCTATTTATACGACTTGCTAATCAATTGCCGTACTGGCATGACTGCACAAGTGGCAGACACATTTCATCGCAATTTAGCAATTTACCACAACCACCGACAGCTAGGCATATTGTAGTACAAACGCAACAGAAACACGATAGAATATCAGTATGCAGTGATTTACTTACATTGAAAGTTCTGTATTTTAGCTGAGGAATTAGAAGAACGATTTTGCATCGCTTGCAACAGGATCGGCCATGTTGAACTATAACAAGGACCGCGTGCGTTCGTTTGCATAATAAACACGTTTTCGCGACTTAACTTACTTAACAATAAAGTAGAGCTGTATGTTTTTACATAACAAGCATGTAAAAGTAACATTATAACTTGCGAATCTTACAGAGTTCCAATGTAATTTTATATGTCATTATTTTTTGCATATATATTGTGTAAAGAATACACAACTTTGGTAAACAATAAATTTGACATAAGTTATAGGTACTAACATTTTTACCAAAATGTTATGATCCATATTTGTACATAACTTGTGTTACTTTTACCAAATTAGAATTCACATAATTTGTTTTTACATATTGTTTTGTCTGTGTAATATTGGAAAACATGCCATTTTGTTTGCAGAAAGTCGAAATTTGCGGTCCTGAAATACTTAATAGTCATTATGATTACGTATAACGTCTTGGTCGTTTTTCATGAGCTTTTATCAATAAAAAGAGGAGACCCGACCTTATACTATAGTACGAAACAACTTAACTTTGATAAGTTGTACCAGAAAGAACTAGATCCGTAATAAACTAAGATCGACCAGCAGTCGCTTCCTAGTTAGCTGAGGATCGATTGACTATCATGTGTGTACTTCCACCGCAAATTTCATCTTGTCATTTCGCATCGTGTTATCGATCCTCCCTATTCCGTTGCACGTATTTTTAACAATAAAGGTCAGTTACAGCTGCAGACATTGCCAGAAACACCATGTCGAAAAATGCTGAACAACACAAAAAAAAACGCCTTAAAAGCTCACCCAAGAATTTAACTTAAAAATAACTGCTAACGGCAACTTGAATGTGGCGACGTCACCTTCCCGTTAGTTAAAGGGCTAAGCTGCGTATTAATATCTAAACTGTGCTTTAGGATTTGGTTATTAAAATGTATAGCTATAATTTAATATAACAACATTTCGTAAAGAAGTATTATAATAAGAAAGATCTGTAATTTACCTTGTGCCTTGTGATTTACTTCTGGTGCAGCGATTGTCAGGATGCCGATTATGGAGATTCTATCTGATAATCCACGTTGAAGACGAACTATTTATACAGTTGAATGAGTAGCTATTACCGTTTACTAATGGTACGGTTTATGACGACAACTCACATTGGTCACAACAAGAGCTCACAATTAGAAATTCATTACATTGCGCACGTTTACATAATAAATAGGTTATACATAAGCCCCTCCTTATATCTAAAGCGGTCGTCACAACCCGCCGTACTTTTTTCCCCGTACTTTTTTGAGAAGTCATGTTCTCATCGTTTTTCCTAATAACGTCGCACACAAAGGAAGGTGTAAATATGTTATGCGCACGACACGCCTGACCGTGAGTGATTGCGTGCATCGTAATGTTGCACACATTGTAAGTACTTACATCGTCATCGTGCGGGCAACGTTTGATATCTTTGCGACTACCACGTTATTAAGTAAAACGTACTTACACGTAAACGCACACTGTCCGTGCGTTCTAGGTGCGTCGTCCGCAAGGCAAATGGCCTCGTTAAAAATGTTAAAAAAGGAAAAGGAAACAATCCTGCACGTTGTATGTACACTAAAACTGCTACGTCGTGTCTTAGTGCACTAAAATTCTTACCATTTCGGACCTACAACGTACGGGACGCACTATTTTCCTGCGTTTTTGCACGCAGACAGCACGTACGACTGGTTGTGACTACCGCTTAATCGAAACAACATTGTGTACAAATCATTTACAGTTACACTACTCTCAACATTGCTAAAAATAATCGATAATTTCCAAGTAAATCTTATGATTTTTGAACGTTGGACTGTCGATATCGGCCAAAGGGACCACGGTGATTGAAACATGTATATCGTCCTGCGTGTCAAGTTTTTTCTCTACTTTACACGCAGGGCCGGTTTAATAGATAGGTAGTGGCGGGACTTTATATCGTCTGTCGGACAACCTATTTTAAAACTGGGAGTCCTACTGATACCAAGTTCTAGATTCCAGTGACCTAGGTCTAGGACATTCATTTGTATACTCCCGGAGACAATTACTAAATCATGAAATTGAGTGTCTGTTAGATAGTTGATTTTAAATTGTAGAGTCCGGGGGACTCTCCACTTTAAATTCGGTAGTTCATAGGACGTTTCAGAATTGAATTGAACAGTCAGGACAGATTCTTAATTGTAAGTCAAGAGTCCCCTAGGACACCCCATGATAACACTTAAGTGGTCAAGATGGGGAGGGGGTCCATATAGACACACTATTTAGTTATTGCTTAAAGGTTTTTTTATCGCCCTTCTATGTACTTGTCCAACTTACTATACGATTAACTTGGTGAAAAAAAAAATCGACCGACATAACATAAATTAGCACTATTGACGTCGCTCTTTAAATTTGTTATACCCATAAAATAATAACAGAATATTTAAAAAAAAAATTCAGGTAAGTATTTTTACTTACATTCTGTAAATATTATAATACGGTAAGCTTAAGAGTACGAGGAATCCATATGCTCAGGAAAATCTGAATCCTAACTTTTTTTCAATCATGATAATATAAATAGTTACCACTGCCTTTGCGGGGACTCGAACCATGGATTATGGCCGGGGTAAGTCATGCATTACGAAGCGAGAGATCTACCGCCGAGCTATCAAGGTAGCGTTGAGATTGTGAACTAAAATCTAAAACATAAACATTAGAACGCCGTATTTTTCTTTTGTTTACATAAAAATTGCAACTTTGTGGACTTGCCGGGGTCTTTGTGCCGTCGATCTGCATGCTGTAATATGGTACTTTCTGAGCCAAAGGATGTACAAGTCCACGCTTGGCTAATTATGTGACAGGCCAAGGAAGGAGGTGACCAATAAGCAGTGTAAATCCGGGGTGCAAATCAGTGTTGATATGAGTAATAACATTTGATGGTTCAGCAGTTGAATTCTAAAATTAATAATCACATTTACCATTGAATATATGTAGAAATAAGTTCAGGTAGTCCCCCATGCATTATTAGTTATTGGGTGAAGCGGGGGTATGTAATAGTTCATAGTTCATTCTTTATTTCCATAAAAATACATAAAAAATATAACAAACAAAATACTTTATGGAGGAAAGGACTGGAAGGCCAATAAGGCCGGTTTCCAACCCTGTATACAAAAACAATGAAGTTACAGACTATATCCTAGATAGGAAACAACAACAACAACAAAATAACCGGACAATCAATCAAACAAGACATAACAAACGACAAGCTCAAAAATTACTCATAGTTGAGAATCATACTTTGCTTAAGTTGATAACGAAATTTCTTTATACTGGTTGATGCTTTAAACTTTGTTGAAAATGAATTCCAAAGGATGGGGCCACATGTACGGATTGCATGATCAGTAAACGATTTTTGTTAAAGATGATGTTCAGATTGTTTATATGTCTTGTTTGATAAATGTGAATATCAGATCGCTTTTTAAAGTAGTCATCGAAAGTTTCGGGTAAATCATTAACATTTAAGTGGTCAAGGTCCTCCTCATGCCCGTTAGTGGTCAAGGGGGGGGGGGTCCAGATGTACCCAACACCGAAAGACCGCTTTCGCGAATAAATTTTACGTTGAAACTCTGGTCAGAGGTAAAGTACTTCAAAAAACTAAAACAAAGAAAACATTTCAAGAATCGGAAAAACCGTTTCAAAATGGCGGCCAAAACAAAATTTGCATGTCGCGTCAAAATTTTCCCATCAAAAATTTGAAAACTCACTTCCCAATTGAATTTTTCAATAAAATTTGACTTATATTTGAAGTATGTAAGTACAAGTACATACCTGAAATAAAATTTGAAAAAAAGTTTTATGAGCAAAACAAATTGGAAGAGCGCCCTCAAAAATGCTTATTTATGCTAATTAGCATGGGAAGGGGTGGGTCGATTTAAATTTTTTTGCCACCAGGTGAAGGGTATGGTAAAGTTAGACAAATGCACGGAAGGGCGATGAAAAATTACTACGCGTTTTTGCGCTGACGCGCAAAAAACAAATGTTGGCTCCATATGGACCCCCCCCTTGACCACTTAAGTGTTAATATAATATTTGAACATAAAAGTACCAAGCTCGAGGGTATACACATCAGTAACTGTTAAGATATTGTTACTTGCAAAGAGGGGAGCAGCATGACTACGGTAGTGACTTCTCGATATAGTTCTGACCGCCAATTTTTGTAATTGAATAATTTTATCAAGATATGATTAACATGTATTACCCAAAATAAGAATTGTATAATTAAGATACGGTGATACCAGCGAACAATATCAAGTATGAAGGATACGGGTTGGAATAGAATACTTTAGTTTGTTCATGACACCAATATTTCTTGATATTATTTTTGCAAGGCAATCGATATGATTTTTCCATGTTAGATTTTCATCTGTCAAAACACCGAGAAATTTAATAGTTTTAACTCGTTCTAAAACCGTATCGTTTAATGTGACGGATACATTTTCATGGGTTTTGTTTGAAGTCATATGAGATGTTCCAATGATCATATAATTTGTTTTCGATGCATTTACCGATAATTTGTTGGCTTTAAACCAATTACTCACTTCTTCTAGTTCTTTATTAACACTATTTATGTTTTTATTAATGTCCTTGTGGGAGTAGAGAATAGTGGTGTCATCAGCAAACAAAATGAAATTTAGTATAGATGATATGCTTGTAATGTCATTAACATACAATTTAAAAAGCAAAGGTCCCAATATTGATCCCTGTGGGACTCCACAAACAATGTTTTCCATATCTGAAGTACAATTATTATAGTATACAAATTGCTTTATTTGGTAGAGATAACTTGTAAACCAGTCAAGAACGACACCACGAAATCCATAGTATTCTAATTTATGTATCACATTTTTGTGATCAATTGTATCAAAGGCTTTGGAGAGATCTAAAAATATTCCAATTGTTGTTTCATTTTGCTCAACAGCATTACTTATTTTATCAACGAGTTGCGCAATAGCCATATATGTTGAATGCTTTGGGCGAAAGCCAAACTGTTTGTTATTTAGGATTTTATTGGCGTCTATGTAATCAATACATCGGTCAAAAACAAGTCTTTCCAGAATTTTTGAGAAGCATGGTAGGAGTGATACGGGGCGGTAATTCGAAAAAAACCCATCAGCATTAGATTTTTTGTAAATTGGTATAACTTTTGCTATTTTGAGTTTTTCTGGGACAATTCCAGTTGAGATTGATAGGTTGAAAATGTTTGTGAGTGGTTTTACAATTCCATTACATACTTTCTTAATTAAAGAGTTCCCAATATTGTCGTATCCAGCACTTTTGCCCGGGTCAAACTTGCTAATGATCTTTAATAAGTACATCTGACTCTACAATTGGTGTCTTGTACATGTTACTTAATTTCATATTATTAAGGTAATCATAATATTCTTTACCATTATGATTTATTTCTGAGTTTGGGGCCATTGACGAAGACGTTATTAAATTTGTTTGCAATTTCGTGTGGATCAGTTACCACATCTACGTCACCTTGGAACTTACATTGGGTTGAATGTGTTTTTTTCTTACCTATTATCATGTTTATTTCTTTCCAAGTCTGTTTCATGTCATTTTTTGATTTTTCAAACTTTTTGAATAAATACATTCTTTTAGATTTTCTTAGCATGTTCAGTTTGTTTTTGTAGGCTTTAAACTTTTGAAAATTATTCTGAGATGGTTTTTGGATGTAGCTTTTATACATTTTGTTCTTTTTATTAATGCTTTTCAATAGCCACTTTGTTATCCGTGGTGACAGTGGATCCTTTTTCCTTTTAAGATTACATTTTGTTAAAGGTATACATTCGTCATATAGTTTTTCAAACGTATGGATAAATCTGTTATTATCATCATTTACATCGCTTTCATTAAGTATATCATCCCAATTCACTTCTGTTAATCTTTGTTTTAGAATAGTTAAGTTCACATTACACATTTTCTTTTTATACACATATTTCTGATTACGATTACGTGTGTTACTACATGTACTATTTTGGTTGCATGATAAAATAGTCGGGAAGTGGTCACTGATGTCAGTTATAACAATGCTACTTTTAACGTATTTGTGAGTATGTTGTCAATACAGGTAGCGCATGTATCGGCTATTCTAGTCGGTTTATAAATCGTCGGTATCATTGAGCACGAATACACAAGCTCAAGATAGTCATGAGTAGGTTTGTCGGTTTCAGTTTTAAGAAGATCGATATTGAAGTCGCCCATTATATATGTGTTTTTGTGTT
>JXSR01S000747.1:51472-65813 GCA_000969725.1 Ophiothrix spiculata | reverse complement strand
AAACAAAATTAAATTTTAAAAATAATTGTCAGTTTGACAAAAAATGATATACTAATGCATTCGTAATGGGAAATACTCGTGCGCGAAGTGTCAGCTGAGCCTGGATATGACACTGAGCGCACGAGTATTTCCCATAACATACCAACGCTGAACTAAATAACGAATTTATCATACCATTAAGTCAATTTTAATCATCAAACTAAATTTATGTATTTGTTTTTTCAACTTTTTAAGCTTTATTTCACAGATATTAACAAAAACGAACCACTTTTGGTGAACGTTTTACTCTACATAGTACTGCGCACCCCTACAAATTTAAAATGCAACGTTCCGACGCGCTCAGTGACATGATATAAGTGCGTCTGACGCGCTCAAGGTATGATACGAAATATATCACGGCAGCGGCTTTCCCATACCTTTCATTTAATCAATACTCAAGTAACGTTGAATTTTTTTCTCAAACTTTAGGATTAAAATATTTACTATTTAAAGGATTAAACGATTTGATCAACAGTAGAGTAATCCTTTAATCTAGCAACATTTATTAAAATTACTCAATAGAAAAAAAAAACTTGTTCCCTTTTTACTACCGTGTTGATTAAATTTTTACTCTACTTCGGGTTTTTTTGCTGTGTACACACACTTATTATAAGTATTACAACATCGTTGGCTGTGGTTTAGGCGCAAATTTTAAATAGCGTTTTCAAAACGTTGTTTTGAAAACATTGTTATGGTAGTTATAATGATATCTTTTTAAAGTTGTTTTCTGTTTCTTTTCTATAATTATTTTGATGAATTGACACTTTATACAAATATATACTGACTTGAAGATCTCTGGTTAAAACTATGGGCCTGAAGTGACTAAAATTGCTATTTTACTGAGGGGCGCAGCCCCGAAGTAAAATAGCATAATTTTAGTCAGTGAAGGACCATAGTTTAATCCAGAGATCTGAAAAAGTCAGTATATATTTGTTTTATATACTATACATAAATAAATTTCATAATGTGATTTTTACTTGCCCATTTTAAAATGTTATTATTCATGTTCACAAATCACAAAACGTATCCACTAGTGCTAAGAACGCTTGCGCACATCGGATTTTGATGACGTCAGCCGTAAATAGTCTTTTCAGACCCGTAAATAGTTCGTTAGAGCCGTAAATAGTCGTTTTCAAAAAGAACTATTTACGGCTTTTCTCAAGGTGGTTAAAACTATTTTCATGTGATCGTGTTCAAACCAATCAACTCTCTTAAATTTATTTATGTAGTATATAAATTTCAATAACTAGGGTACCCCCTAGTTATTATTGCCATGCAATTTAATGCTAGTGACTGCTCACTTCTACAATGCCACTCAGAATAAGCAATTCTTTAAGAGCTGATATCTGTCGATGATCATATGTTAAATTAATCAACTCATGTCTCTTGGAATGTGTGTTATTCAAGACTCGTCGGTTAATGTAATCTAACGTGTCTGACTTAATATTTGCGTAATGCGAATGTGCGTTTGGATTGATACTGGTAACGCCTTTTTCGAAGATCCTGTCATCAAAACCCTGCGTGCACTCGAGTGTTACGTCATTTTCAAGAACGATTAGTGGTAATTTATAAACTGTTGACATGTTCCTAAAATATTTAACATCGGTTTGCTGAGAATGACAATAAATGGGATGTTAACGATATTCCAGTCAATTGGCGCAAATTTTGCGAATCAATACATACTAATCATGCTAATGAAATTTTAACCATAAGTTACACACCCATTTGTGTTATCAAAGAAATGTTACAATGGTCGTAGCCGTCATATTTTAAACTCAAAACACCTATTCTTTAGTTATCAAAACTAAATTATACCTACACTCTTTAATGAAAACAGTATGGCCTCAATTCTGGGCCGCTGATTTTTAAAACATTTAAAACTATTTTTCTTCTCTTTTCTTGTGATTTTTTTCTCTACTTCTTTTCTATCTTTTTTGTGTCAAAATCCCCGAATGGGCCTTTTCCCGCGACTGACTCACCCAACTGGGGGGGGGGGGGGGGGGGGGGGCCCCCCCGACCCCCCTTTGGGCACGCCAGTGAATGTATTGATTTTCTATTAGAGGAAGTCAATCAAAGATAAGAGCTTAATTTGTTCACTGATTTCCATGTTTTCCCAATATAGTCATACCCTGAAAAATTCAACACAATATGTAATGAAATACATCTTTTATAAGATTTTAAAACCTCTAAACACCCTTTTCTAAAATTGATTCAATGTAACATAGGAACTTCTAGTACTAGCATCTTCAAATGTACTTTTTAGTCCTTTATATAGCAGATATCCATTTCAAACTTGGTAGCAAGGTAAAACTAATGATTTTCTAAAACATTTAGCAAATAACGCATGAAAATCGGACATTCCTCTAATTTTTTAGACAATTTAGATTGTTGCCTATATTTTCTGTACAAATGCCGATTCATTACACGTTACTTGCCTTAAACTTTTGTACCGTTGATTTTAACATTTCACCGGTAATAAATCATCCAATATTTAGTCCACAACACACTAAGTTACCATTTTTCATGCCTTGAAGGACAGGAATATGCCTTTAGGGTATCATTGTGTCCTTCACAACCCTCAAAGTAGACCACATAGTAGTGGGTGGGCTAAATATTGAATGATTTATTACCAGTGAAATGTCAAAATCAGTGGTACAAAAGTTTAAGGCAAGTAACATGTAATGTGTCACATTTTGGTAATTACAGTGAAGTGATACATTAACGGATGACCTTGATTTTTGTATCAATGGAAAGAGGGGATTGATACCTATCCATTTCCATTGGTACCACATACAGGGGTCAGGTGGACTCGCTATAAAAAAAATAGGGGTGGGGTACAACCCCCCCCCCCCCGGTATAATATGTTTGTGAAAATTGCTCCGTATAACTAGGGTTAAAACAACTTGATTACAAATCTTATTTTGTTTTTAAGGTTAATTACCGATATATCCATGTAAGCTGAAATCTTACCAAGATACTTCCTAAATTTCTATTTGTTTCTCATTTTAGAGCAGATACTCATTCTGTTCATTTTCAGGGAAAAGGTCAAGTCCATAGTATATCAAAAAGGTTCACGGTACAAGAACATTGCGCGTATAATGAAGACCATATATTTCCCCGACACAGAACACAAGTTTGACAGAGGCCTACTATATAAATTACAAGACTATGTCATGAATGACTAAAAACTCCTTCTTAATACCAGACCTATGATGGTCCATTAAAATTGACTTGTACAAAGAATTAACACATGAATGCAGGATACAATACTGACCCAAGTCCATGTTTTTCTCCCCAAGTTCAAGGAAGTATTATTGCCCTAAAATACTCTATTTTCTATCAAGAAATTTTGAACAAGAATTTTCTTTTGCCTCAATAGGGCAGTATTAATCTTTGTTTTGTGGTATGTTAATAATGCATACTTAAATGAAATTCGTATTTCCCGGTTTTTATCCAGAACTGAAGTGAGCCCTCTATTATATAGGTCCCCTGTTGACCAATGCCGCCCTCCTTTTTTGCAATAAATTATTATCATCTACCACAACCGTGGTTTAAACATCTCATCCTCTTCAACCTCTTTGCTACCACATCCTCCTCTTGTAACAATTGATATAATCAATTTTCTATTTTCTATTTTTTCTATTGGTATTTACTCCTTCCCCCTTACACCGACCACCTCCTTGCCTATATATCCTCCCCTACCATCCATTAATTCTTCCTCTACCACCTCCTCCTCTACCACCTGCAACACCCTTGTTTAATTATGTTTAACGAAAAGTAGCAATCAGTAATAAAATCGATTGATTTTTTTTCTTCCGAAAATAAACGACCGTTAATCAAGCTTTTAATTGTACAAACTCATAGTAAAAATAAAATGAAAATATTTTAGATAGAAATGTAAGAAAACCACATTTATTTTGGGTCCCAACCTGAAAAATTAGACTTAACCTGTTTATTTGTTTGTTTGGGAATTAACAATGGACATAATTTTAATATGTTTTTTTTTTTCTTTTTGGTTCTCTTCGCAATAATGAAATCCGATGTTAAGCGTACGAGGAATCCATATGCTCAGGAAAATATGAATCCTAACTATTTTTCAATCATGAAAATATGAATAGTTTCCACTGCCTTTGCGGGGACTCCAACCATGGATTATGACGGGGTTAGTCATGCATTACGAGGCGAGATATCTACCGCTGAGCTATCAAAGCAGCGTTGAGATCGTGAACTAAAATCCAAAACATAAACATTAGCATGCCGTATTTTTCTTTTGTTTACATAAAAATTGCAACTTTTGCCTCATTGGAATGCTCAATTTGTAAGTAAAATATGCGAATGCGTATATCAGACACAAAGTAGATAATGTAGATATACCTAAAACAGGAAATTCACAGCTCAAACAGGGCAAACTCAGGGTCGTAATTCACGTCCGGATTTTCGGGCAACACAACCCGTGTTTGTTACATTATCATTCAAAATCAACTCAGCATATTTATAACATATTGTTTGTAATTCAATATGAAGTATCAAGCCTACAATCTGTCAAAATTTGAAACCAGTCAAATTGTTTGAACATCATGAAATATGAGGTTTCGGCGAAAAAGGGTCAAGTTTTTCGAAGTAGTCTTTGGGCGTCATTTTTACCTTGATAATGTACGTAAAATCACTAGTAAAGTTACATGTATAAATTAGAGGCTCTATTCAATATGTACTTCAATATAGTGATATTCTGATAGGTGTAAGTAGGTAAAAACTTGCAGTAAACATGAGTCCTAGCGTTCGAAATTCTGGTTGTCCGGGACAACCAAATCTAGCGCCGGACAGCCTAAATTAATGCTGCGGTTGTCCGGCGGACAACCATAATTTTTCAAAGTCAAATACAAAACTGGAACCTTCGATAAAATTGTAAAATGTGTGAGCATTTATCTTCAATTCCCTGATCGCCGTAAAAAAATATGACTTTTTATCAATTTGCTGTTGAAAAAAAGTATAGGTGTCTCGTAGTTGTCTGTGCGCTTGAGAGACCTTTATTTTTTTTTTTTTGAAAAGCTATGTCAAAAAAAAAATTCTGACGGACAACCAAAAATTACAACCTGGTTGTCCGTCGGACAACCATGTTTTTTTCCCTTAATTCGAACGCTGCTAAAGACTCTCACGCTACATTAGTTAACGCTTTATTCCGTTATGGTCTAAGGAAAGCGGACTGCCATTTCAATGGACCTTTCACACCGGAAATTAGGACAAAAATGTGCCGTTAATATTAGGGAGGTCAGTTCAGTGTACAAAAGTCTCTGCTGGGTTGAAATGTCAGCTAAAAAGACTGCACTTTAAACTCTTCGTTGAGGGTCGTAATATTATTAAAAATATTCAAAAATGTAACTGTTGAAAAAAATGGAGTTTTTCCTTTATAATTGAGTTTTTTCCCCAAATTTTGATATATATGTAAATTACAGTTGATTAGATGTTCGTATGTTTTCATAAATGATCAGCTTCGCGTGAAATATGGACCAGTGATCGCCATTGAAACACCAATTTATGCCCGATTCCGTTACATAACACGTTGTAGAAAAGTGCATTTTCCTTTGTGATTCACTCACATTTGTGTAATAATTGACCATCCATTTTAAAGGAGATATGTCCTTTGTTCCATTCATGAAGGACACTTTTGGGAAATGACCTTTTGTGCTTCACATCAGATGGTTAAACCCTGAAAGTACCCGTTTTGTCGGGATATCTTGAATTGTTGGATGACACAGGAGAGCTTGAAAAAAGTGTCTTATATCGTCGCAATTGTCAGAGTTTCGTGATTAGAATGGTATACTTCATAGCTTTGAGCAACGCGTGAATCACTTCGGAAACTGCGATTCAAAATCTGTTGTCAAATACGGATCTGTATAATTGACTACCAGTGCAAATCCTAGGTAGGGTTATCGTAAGCATGGGCATGACAAACCACGCTGAACTTTGCCTGCGTCTCTCTGGATGGAATTAGCATATCATCGAGAATTTGGTTCATAGCGGAGTTCATAGACAGAATGTGCCTTGTATGTAGTTTTATGTCATGTAGGTAATTTTGTAGAATTTATAGTAATATTTTAGATATGAGTATTTTTGTTAGATACTTGTTTTTCATTTACGTATATTTATTTAGGTAATTTTCCCCATAGACTCTGTACTGAACAAAATTAAATATGCATCTGATTTGAATATTGGGATTATTTTACAAATTATGACAAGCTCATCTGGCGTTTATAAACATAAATTCAAATAAAAGTTTTAAATTAGGCCTGTGCAGCATTATGCGTATTTAATGAGCTGGACTTAGTCATTTTTTCTGGAAAAAGTTCGTGTCCATTTGGTGAAACAGAACGAACAACGTCAAACTCGGACTGATATTTTCAATATAAAGCGCCATATGGAACTTCTTTTGAGCTTTAGCTATTGTCAGGCACCAGTAGAAGAAATCTATTTGAAAAAAAATAAATTTCTTTGTTTGGTTTTAATTTTTGCACGCCCTTAGATTCCGTATATCGTCATTTTCTGCGATTTACCCGTATTTGTGGCACAAATAACGTCAAAATTTTCGGACAAAAAAAGCTATATCTCCGGAACCGTTTAACCCACAGAGGTGATCTTGGTGTCATTTTACTTTGGAAACTAAGCACAATTCAAATGTGTGATAAAAACGAATGGAATAGAAACATTTTTTTTTCTCGTTGATATCCCTTTTAATATGTTATTAATCAGTCTTACTCATAAAAGTGAGCCCGTACAAACTACGCAAATTAAAAATATCACTGTAGATTTTGCCGAACACCTGACGCTGGTGTTCTGGTGTCATAATGAGTCAGTGTTCCCGCTAAGGCCGTATGTTGCGAAATTTGTGCTGAAGCTCACTATAATTGGCCCAAGTGATTTCTTAAAAAAAACCCACACATTTAGGGTATTGGTTATACACTACGTTCATTAATTTCCATTTTTTCCAGATTTTCTTTCTGATATTGGCGATTGCAAGCAATGTAGTTTTCCACTTTTATGTCGGTTAGGCGCAAAGCCGGCCAAAAATCCTTAATGGGGACACTGATAATGACACTCACGATACATTCTCATTGCATCCTAATTATAAAATTGTAACACAAGAAAGCTACTTCTTCAAAGTTTCAGAATACAGAACAAAACAAAACCATACGTTTCCTATACATTTGTAGTATGACAAACATTTGACATTTGTTACACTTTATAGTACCTGACACATTTTCAAAAAACTGGGATTTGAACATGAGCGTCAGGTATCCCAGGTGGTCAAAATTTGATAATTTGAACGTATGCGTAAGGCGCGTTGTTCAAAGGGGTCGACAATACATTGGTGAATTCGCCAATTGAATTTGTCAATTCACTGGCAACATGAAGTAAAAATATTGGCGAAATCAAACTTTGCTACATGTTAGATTTTGGCTACAAGACCATGTCGGGTTCACTTTGCCATCATGAGTCAACTAATTTTGCCTCTCTTCCTACGAAGAGAGGGACACCTTTTTGTTTACCAAGCACTTGAGCGTGGTTGCCCCCTGCATGGTCAGCACTTGAGCGTGGTTGCCCACTTTGCGAGCATTAATGTTTGTTTACTTGATAGCGTTGAGATCAATAGATAATTTTCAATTGTGGTTAAGAGGTGATTGCTCTGGTTAAAGAAATCAATATCAGCTAACTTCCTCTTGGATGGCAAAAGAACCTGACATGCAGCCCACAACCATTGGAGTCGCCAATTGCTTTATGATCGATTTGAACGTCCTGGTTTTATTTCCAATAAACTGAACCACTTGGATCGCCGTGTGTCTGAAATAAATATGTGCAGTTGACTTGTTACAATTAATGTTTACAGTTTTGTTTTTCATGATGAATGTTTTTTTCCTCCTTCAAATAAGAATGAAAAGTGTAAAAGAATGTACAGATTGTATAATTGGATAATGATCTCATAGTTATATTGAAACGCGAAGTCAAACAAATTCATGTCAGTGATTTCCCTTTTGTTTCCTTCTTTTTCGATTGGGTTGGTCCTCAGGCTGGCTTGCTATTTTTTTTATATATATATAAATGAATAATATTTTTATAGTATTTACATATAGATTATGTTTTGAGTTTTATTAAATCATGTGTTTACCGACACAATTATAATTGTGTTGGTAAACACTTTAAATAAAAATGGTTTTGCAATATCTGCCCTAGTTATATTCTTTTCTTTACTGTGTTTACAGCCAAGAAGCGAAGAGCGCGCTATGCAATACACGCCATCTGATTAATGGGTCGAATACGGGGCAATGTGGACTAACTGAAGCCTGTACTGCCCCTTGACCGTAGAGCCGTGCGTTGCGTTAAGATCACTCTTCACTCTATATATCATAATTGAGGTTCAGAATAGTGAGGATTTATTATTAAACTTGTTGAAAATGATATTGAGACTTTTTTCGTTGTTATTTTTTTTTTATTCAAAGAATGACCATGACTTATATAGTCTTAATAATATATTTTAACACAAAGTGTTAATAACCTTGTCGGCTTTTATATATTTTAGTATCTGTTTATTGTTTCCATAATGCAGATTAGTTAATTTTTTGTTTAAAATTCCAGTCCCTGTTTTCTAGTCTGGGTTTGTATGTTATCTTTCGTTCATGTTCTTGTTTCTTATAGTTGTTTGATGTTCATATGAATAAAAAAAAAATGAAATGAATAATTTAATGTGTTTTATCTGGAAATATACTTTTATTTTGTAAATTAAAGAAAAAAATACAGCAAAGAAAAAGAGAAGATCTAAATTGA
The DNA here is from genome assembly GCA_000969725.1 of Ophiothrix spiculata. Lineage (NCBI taxonomy): Eukaryota > Metazoa > Echinodermata > Ophiuroidea > Amphilepidida > Ophiotrichidae > Ophiothrix > Ophiothrix spiculata. The sequence continues at coordinate 56,957 of JXSR01S000747.1, read as the reverse complement.
CTATTGACTTAGATGCTGGCCGAGTAAAAAAAAAACTTTAATAAGCACCTGCAGGATGTTGCGCGATTTTAAACCGTTACACGTTAAAGTTTGCCGTAAACGTTTGTACCGTTGATTTTGACATTTCACCGGTAATATATCATCCAATATTTAGTCCACAACCCACTAAGTTACCATTTATATGCCTTGAAGGACAGGAATATGCCTTGAGGGTATCATTGTGTCCTTCACAACCCTCAGAGTAGACCACAAAGTAGTGGGTGGGCTAAATATTGGATGATTTATTACCAGTGAAATGTCAAAATCAGTGGTACAAAAGTTTAAGGCAAAGAACATGTAATGCGGCAATAACTGAGCGATCAGGTTTTTAAAAAGGTCAAACAGCACGATTCCCTGTTAATATTCACCCTGATAGTCAACCATTAATACTAAAAAATGCAACAAAAACGCTTCCAAATATGTTGTCCTTTGGCTGCCAATGAAGCTGTCAAGAAGCTGGCGGATAGTCCCAGGGGATAGTCATGAGAATATGATTCTTTTGGAAGCTTGAGGAGTCATCTAGTTTTAGCCTACATTTATATAATGATATTTACGGTCAGTTCTTGTTAGTTTATCGGTGAGTTTACATTTAAAAAGCGCAAATAAGACTTACAAGCCCGAATTTCGGTGCATTTGTGCAATCGCGCAAAATATGTTAACCCAGACGTAAAAAGCAGGAATAAAGATGTCAACACTTATTTAATAAGAGAAAATATTTTGAACATGTACAATAAAGTGAAAAGGAATGATGAACATCTTTATTTTCTCTATAACCATGCTCTCAAAACTACCTATTCAAAATGAATAGAATCTATTCACACGGGTACTCAAGCTTAAGAATTCTCTTCAAAATTGTTCAACATTTAACGATCCCTATTCAGAAATAATAAAAGAGGCTAATGATGGTTAAATAAAAAATAGATTTTTATAGTATCTTATTTATTTAACCATTATTAGACCAGGCTTTATTCCGTTTTTAATTTTGGGTCTTTTGATTTTGATGAATTTTTGACTAGATAGTTTTGAGAGTCCATGATGATGACGAACTGTAACAGTATATGCCAGGAATCTGTCCCATTTTTTGTAGGCCTATTATCAACTTAATTATCAAATTACCTGAAGAAATTTGCACTTTATTTCAAAATGCAAAATGAGCGCAAATTAGAGAAAACTCAAGTTTGTGCGCGTATAAGTTTGCGGTAATTTACTGAATTTGCCCTTGTGTTTTGTATCTGTTGCATATTTGTTCATCACTTATATTTTCATTAAGGACCATCATGACCTTGATTTTTAAATTAGATTGTATTTGTTCGCGCAAAAACATGAAGAAAGTTGCAGCTTATTCCAAAATGCAAAATGAGCGCAGTATAGAGAAAAATCAAGTTTGCGCTTGTGCATACATCTGCGGTAAAATATTGAATTTGCGCTTGTGTTTTGTATCTGTTACATATTTGTTCATCACTTGTATTTTCAATGAAGATTATCATCACCTTGATTATTAAACTAGATTGTGTTTGTTCACACAAAATATAAAGACAGTTTATCAAATAGCTCCCTATTATAGGCCTTTGTTAATTGAAGACCATGAATTCAATGATAATTACCTGTCAAAAAGAGATAATTACAACATTCCTGTTATATCATTATATTCTTATTTTTTCTTTCGCCTACCATGCCTACTAAGATATTAAAAATAACTTTTTACATAGAAAATACTGACAAAATTCCGGAGGGATATATACAAAAACAATAACAATAACAATAACCGACCAAAACCAACAGACAAACTACCGGTTACGTTTTGAAGCGGCCCCTCAGTCCCCATGGACTTACTGTCTGGTGTCATTAACATTGTAACCCGCTCTGCATGTTTTACACCCAAGTTGCACGTAATGCCAAGAGGTTCCACGTATATTGTTAATTTTTAGAGATATATAATGCACGGGCATTCCATTTTGCAATGTTTTTATCACAAATCACACCGTATTCAAGCTCACATAGGCATGCTAAAAATATTAGCATTATTGGTAGACCAAGCTGGTAAATTTGATTTGATTTTATTTTATTCAGCATATTGTACAGTCAATAAAAACAATTGCACATATATAATACTTTACAATAAAACAATCATATTTAAAAAGCAATGACCTTATAATATGCCAAGGATAACCCTTTAAGTCAAAGACTTATTTCCAAAGGGGTCCTTTTTAAGAGAACAGTTTTTATTATACACAATTAAATGCTATATATACATATCAAAACACGCAACAGCAAAATAACACAAATTAAAAATATAAAAACTAGACATCCATGTGGTCAAGCACGTGAGTTTTACATGTTTTCTTATAAACATGTTTAAAAGAACACGATTTGACATCCTCCGGCAGCTGATTCCAATCATGTATTGTATTGTAGAAAAAAGATACAGAATCAGCTGTTTTGATTTTGGGAATTTGAAAATTAAAAGAGCTACCCCTAGTGTTGTAACGAACGATGGAGATTAGCCAGTTTGATACAATTTTCTTTCATGTAGCTTGGACAAGAATCATTGAAAATTTTAAAAACATGATTAAGACGGAGCTGTTCGGCACCGATGTTTGACATGCCTAATTTCTGAAAATCGGCTTTGCTAATATGATACATCTTTACCTAAAATAAAACGAATAACTTTGTTCTGGGCCCGCATAATCTGATTGAGTGATATTTATATAGAAATGGCACAGTACCAGGAGGATATAGAATAGTCAAACAGACACAGTACATGAGCAGAACAGATAATTTTTCTTCAATTTTTGATTTAAAAAATTTGCCTGACGATAGAGAAATTTCAGACGAGAATTAACTTGCTTCACAATTTTGGTTGCAATTTCATCACCATCAAGGTATTGATTTAGTTTCAGCCCAAGATAGATAAAAGTATGTTTGGACTGGATTTTTTGACCATCCTTGAGGACTATAGAAAAATCAGTTTTCCCTGTATGTAGGGAGAGATTATTCTCAATAAGCCATTTATTGCAAGTCTCTACATTATCACGAAGAACATGACTGATTCTCTCTGGATCTTTGTCAGAATATATCAAAACACTATCATCTGCATATACTGCAACATAACATGAAACCCGGCGACATTTTTGACCATTTTAAATCGCCATTTTGAATAAAAACCCGATGAAATTCCGTTTTTTAAAAAAAAAAAGATTTTGGTGGCCATTTTTGCCAAAATTCCAATTTTTCCTATTTCCGAACTTTATGACGTCATAATTACATAACGCCTTAGCCGATTTTTGTGAATTTGGTATCGGTGGATAGGGGAGGACAATACCTATGTATTAATAGCAAAACAAAGTTCATTGGGGGTTCCGTTCTAAAACCGTTGTAACAACCCCCTCCCTGGTTAGACGTGTTACAAAAAATGGCTTGGTTAGACGAGTGTTAAAGGTCTGTAAGAATCTATCAAAAACTCATTTTTTGAAAATATGGTCTGTAAGCCGTTTTGCAATTCAGCTCTTTCTATGTGTTATAATATATTTTTGTTTAAACTATGTACCTCTGACTAAGCCATCTTCTAAAATCAAAATCCACTAGCCAACCTCGCTTGGACTTGCGGCTCAGCATAAACGGCTCGCGTGTGCCACAAAGCGGCACACGCTCGCTGCTTGGCCACTAAATGGGATGTGGAGGAACTGGCCAATTCTAATATTTTTTTTGGAAAGTGTTTACTGAAATAATGTTTAAATCTCGGAATATTGAAGGAGCTCTTTGGGTGGTCATTTTGAACTTTAAATAAGCATATGACCGCTTTCTTAACCAAATGTAATTGTTAAAATCCTAAAACTTGTCAAAAAGTTATGGACATTAGTTTTTTTAATTGCTTTGAGTCCTATAATAAAAATTTTGTTGGTCCTTTAAAAAGTGGCATCTAGTTATTACCATAAACTATCTATGCAAAAATCATAGATATGACATCTGTGTAACAGAATTATCAATATTTGTCCTTAGGTACCAAACTATACATTATTTGCGGGGGTGGTTCGACACATCGAACTTTGAAAAAATATAATCAAAACTTGATTACTCATATATTTGTACAGTTGTATTTAAATATAATTTATCTTCATTTTATATAATTTAGGTATCTGTGATATTCTTTGTAAAGCAGCTTATCTGGTACCGTCTGGACCGAATGATGACAAATTATAAGACTATTATAGGTTATCATTGATATGCGTGGGCAGTGTAAACTGCTTTTGATGGAACATCTTGAAATACATGCTGGTTAGATTTACAATTCAATTTCATGTAATTGCTCAAAATGTTTATGTCATAAAAAACTTCGTCTGTCTGTATGTAATTTTATTGGGTATTTTCTGCCTTTAAATATAATTCTACTTATAAATTGCAAAAGCTTATCATGCTAATGTTGAAAGTCCTGTTCGACTTCTCATGTCATAAAGAAATAAAAAAAAAAGACTAGTAATAACCGTCCTGATACTTGCCTTTAGGAAGTTTTCGAACCCATGACGGCGACATTTTCAACAACGGTAACCATGCATATAAATTTTTCCCGCGGCGCAAAATGTTGTAATACGTCCGTCCTCTTGAGTCTACAATGCACGTTCTGTCTAGGACGGCAACGAGTGTCTAGAACGTAGCAGGGACGGCGCGCACGATACACGGTGAGCGGTGACGTGCGCCGTCGTGAAATCGAAAGTTCCCTAATGATTAAATGGAAAACGTTATTCGTTCATAGTCAAGTAAAGATGTCTCTTAAACAACTTTTCACAAAATAAGGAAATGGTAGTAATTGAATTGCAGAAACGCCTAATCTACCAAACATAAATCAACTAATTTGGATTCAAAATTGACTAGTATAAATACTTTTAAGTACAAAATTAACAAATCATACGGCAGTTATGTTAAAATCTTAGCTGATGATGTTAGTAAAAATCCTAAAATGTTTTGGTCTTTCGTAAAATTAAGTAACATCTTTTAGCAATAGTGGTATCACCATTCTACGGAAATTACCCAAACGTTTGCTTCAAAGTTTAAAAACAATTTCACTATTGATCATTTTGTTTTTAATCCTCACCAATCTGACAGCCAGCGGCGTAGCGAGGGTGTCTGGCGCCCGGGGCAAGAAGTAAAACTGGCGCCCCCACTTGAAAAGATACGCCCCCCAAAAAATTCCAAGAGCTTTGAAAAACTCATCATTTGTTGCTAAAATGGGTAATTTCTGCTAAAATATGCCTAAATTTTTTTTTCAGTAATATTTGCTTATTTAAGCCAAAAAGTACCGAAATCTTAAGGGCGCGCGGAGCGCGCAAAAAATTTAGGCAAAAATGTGCTAACTTCAGCAGTATTTCCCCTGTTGTTGGTCGAAATATTGTTCATGTAGTGGTGATTTGGCGCCCCCTAGAGGTGGCGCACGGGGCAACTTGCCCCCCCC
>JXSR01S000743.1:52597-65376 GCA_000969725.1 Ophiothrix spiculata | reverse complement strand
ATTTATTAAAAACAATGAGAACAGCACCAACTGACCGGCAAGGGAACTTTGGATGGATCAAAATAGATTCAAAAGATAAGTAAAAACAATGGGAAATAGGTTAAAAACAATGTATTGACTAATCAACATCCAAAGGGGTAAAAAACATAACGTCCATGTTTTTTTACCCCTTTGGATGTTGATAAGTCAATAAATTGTTTTTAACTTAATCATTTATTGTAAACTGATTATTGCAATACAAACAGACAAACTCACCTGACGGCAATTCTTGATTATCTTTATACCACGTGATCTCTGCAAGGTCGTCGTTGGTAGAACAGTTTTGGATCAGATTTAAGTTACCGACTTCCAATGTCACATTTGTTGGTGTCGCGGTAAATGTAATCGTTGGCAGGCCAGGATCTGAAATATTGAAGGCACTATTTGCTTTTATTTCGGACACTGAGATTGATGACACATAACTTTAATGTAACCCCCCTTAATTGTGCACGATGAGAGGAAACGTGCAAAGACGCCAAAGTATCCAATGTGATACATTATATAAAAAAGTTGAAAAATAAACAGTAAGGTAATGTACTATATACATTTTGTCAATTTTACACATACCGCTTGGAATTGTATCGCATTCCATCGGCTGTCCTGTCCAATAACCATAAGCACTACAGCTGCTAACTTCTACACCATTTGTTTTCTGAAATCCTCCTTTGCATGTACATACACAAATAGTACCAATGGCATAAGGCTCACTACAGCTTTTCTCAACTCTCTCATGATTCACAACAGGTTCGGAACAAACTATTTCTGAAATGAAAGATTAACAAAAATTTAATATTAGGTTATTAAAGTTTGATAGTTTTTTTTGCTTTTTCAGCTTCTTTTCCACAACGAATGGAATGAATATATCAAAATACTACTTGGAAAGATATAATAATGTCATATAAAATTAATGCGAATCATTTAAAAGTTCTTCATGATGTATCGAATAACACAACAAAATTTGCATATCGAGCAAGAAATTCGAATGTCTGCATATTTTAAGGCAGATTCACACTGTGACGAATTGTCGACAGCAAATCTTAAAGTTCTTCTAGACTGAAGTTCGTTGCCTTCCGTCGACGACAGATCGTCACAGTGTGAGTCTACCTTTAGTAAAAAAAATCACTTTTCTAAACTAACGAGTGTATTTCTTTGCTGATTTATTATTTATGTGAACTGTATCTTTGGTATAATGGCTTTCGAGATTCTTCAACACGTTAGCAAATTGATGATCATATCGTATATCATTAGCGTCCATCGCTCCCACATGGATATGTCATACAAAAGTTTGAAACAAAAATGGACTCCTAAATATGACCAAGTATCAAGGCACAATAGTGTAATAAACTTAACCACTCGCCCCAAAGATGATTTAAAACAAACAAACTAATAAATTATCATAAAATCATTCTGATCTTTTCCGTTTGTATATACCTTGGCACAGAGAATCTTGTTCTTGTCTCCACGATCCAGTAGATAGACATAGCAGCTCAGAATGAAGAGCCCTATAACCCTCATGGCAGTAATATGAACATCGTGACCCAACAACAAGTGAACATTCTTCTGCAACTTCCCCGTTGGGTACATTCTTTGGACATCGAATATCAGTAGTATCTGTAATGAAGTACATGTATATGTAGACTTAGTTATGGAAAGCCGGGGTAGAAATATTGCGTGTGATACGATACAGACAATAATGTCTTTATCCTTTCCGTGTGCCAAAAACTCATCCCAAAGAAATTATGATCCGGGATGCAGTTTTGAAGGGTTTCGATTATATTTTCTTATCAATCAAACACATCGGGTAATGCGAATGTTGGGAGTCGTATGAATTGCTTGTTGACCAACTGTTGTACGGTCGCAAGCTCCTTTCGACAAAGGTGTCAGTAGACACCTTTGTCACTCTTTACCGAATGCTAGGAAGGTAACAGGCCTGTTGTAAAGGTGGCATTCCCTGTATCGATGCATTCAGTACGTCTGGAAAATCATTTTAAAAGATGATTGTGGAAGCTCTTGTGCACCATTACTTATACCTTAACTTATATATGAATATGTGTAGATCAATAGCATCTTACCCGTTTCACATGTTGCGTAGTTACTTTGTAACTGCATACCATCTTCACAAGCACAGGTGCGACTGAACCCTATCGGGAGACAAAGTCCACCATTGTTGACAACACAGGCATTGCTCCCTGAGAATAATAAATACAAGTGAGGAATTCTATTCTCAACTTTCCTGGATTCAATGCTTACGTCTTAACTTATTATTGAAATTTCATTACACTTGGTTGACATTGCTTAAATGAATTTACACTTGAAATTAAGGAGCTCGTGTGGTCTAGTGGACCAGAGCAGGACTCCAAATCAGTAGGTCGTGAGTTCGAGCCCCGCTACGGCCAACGGTTTTTGTCCCTGGGCAAGACATTTAATCCTAATTGCTTCGTCGACCCAAGCGTTATCATGGGTAGTTACTCATAGTAGGAATATACTCAATAGGCGCCGTGATTGAGGTAGCCGCGTAAGTGGGGTATATTGGAATAAATGTAAAGCGCTTTGATCAATTTTGGAAAAGCGCTACATAAGTACCAACATTTTATTTTATTTATTTTATTATAAAATACTAGACATCACAATTACTACCTTTACAATAGAGGGCTTTCTCTTTAGCTGTTTTATACAGAAACAACTTATGACGAAATGGCAACATAATTCAGAAGATGCTAAACACTTATCCTTACCGATAACTTCACCAGCCTCTGTAAACGAATACATATAATTTGGTCTTCCAAAGCTTGCTGGCTCCAAGTTAAAGACCACAGTATGATTTTCACCAGTGTAATTGGGTTGAAGATCTAATCTGGATAATCCTCCTGTTGTCCAGTCTGACCAGTACAAACTCCTGTTATAAATAACGATTCCGAATGGGCTACTTTTCTCCGGAAGCGTTATAAGAACTCGTCGCGTAAGTCCTAAAATGTCTGATACTTCTATTCTATGGAGTTTTGCGTCTGTCCAATACAATTTGCTCTCTGTATGTAAAAATAAGAAAGGTCTATTAGCCAATTCAAACATTTCCATATTTTTACATTTTGCATGTAATATTTTAGCTAAAAATGTTACAACACAAATAGAAAGTGAAATTAGCCTTAGTCCCACAATAAAGCATTGATATTCCATAGATGATCCCATGTTGAGTGTATTTTTCATAAAAAGTCGTGATTTTTTTATTAACGGTCAGCGCATGGACAAAACTGCATTGTCAACTTTATGAAAAAAATTCTAATGTACCGTTAATACTTACAGCTAGATTAAAACAAGATTAAAATGTTTATATGGACATGAAACCATAGATAATAGAGCACATGGATGGTCAACACAACAATATCCATGTGCTCTATTATCTAAGATGAAACCAACCTGCGATATCTATTGTCAGACTGTGTGGTCATCCAAGTGATTCATTCGCAATGAGTAGACGCCTTCCTCCATCAGTAAAAGAACGCTCAATTTTCGCAGATTCGCCCCATGACGTCCAAAAAATATACCTACATGTATAAAGAAGCATAAAGTGGTCAAGGTCTGCCACATGCCTGTCAGTGGTCAAGGGGGTGGGGTCCATATGGACCCAACCGAAAAAGTGCTTTTGCGAAGGATTTTTGCGTTGAAACTCTGGTCACATGTAAAAAACTAAAACACAGAAAAAACAGTTTCAAAATGACGGCCAAAAACAATTTGTCATGTCGAGTCAAAAGTTTCCACGCTAAAAATTTGAAAACTCACTCCCAATGGAATTTTGCAATAGAATTTGGCTCATATTTGCAGTATGTAAGTACAAATACATTCCCGAAATAAAATTTGAAAAAGGTTGTTCTGTTATGATTTTATGGGCAAAACAAATATGAAGAGCGTCAGGCTCAAAAATGTTTATTAATGCTAATTAGCATGGGAAGGGATGGATCGATCTGATTTTTTCCACCAAGTAAAGCGTAAGGTAAGTTAGACAAATACATAGAAGGGCGATGGAAAATTACTTCGCGTTTTTGTGCTGACGCGCAAAAACCAAGTGTTTGGTCCATATGGACATATGGACCTCCTTGACCACTTAACTAAATTCCTATTATGCCAGTAACATAAGCTGAAAAATGACTACACGGTGATTGAACAGTGACGGTAAGGTCACCCTTGTAAATTGCAGCGTTACGGTGACTTCACCGTCACTGTACAGTTCCCGTACAGTCACTTTAAAGCGTATATAGGTAATTCTAATTGATAGAATAGAAATTTTGTTTAACACTCATCAAATCGACACGTATTTATTGGAGTGCACATTCGACTTTATCAAAAGAAATCGTACAATTTTAAACCATTATATAATTTATACGACTATTTCAACATATCGTATGTAAAACATGTAGCAAATAATTTAGATAGACATCAAAGGATAAACATCTACGATCCTGAAAGCAACATAAGGCTTCAAACATATAACACATTGCGGGTTTCTGTAATGCATTGAAGAAATGATACGAGCTTACCCGGCCCCACGTCCACCATGAACGACAATATCCCTTGGATACTCAATATCTCGGATAAGAGTTTTCTTTCGTGTTCCATCAAGACGTGAAACCATGATGCTTCTCTTGTTGATATCCGTCCAAAATATCAATCGTGATGATGACTCGACTGCAAGGCTTTGTGGTTCTGGGTTGGTTATAATAAGTATAAAATGGCTGAAATAATTGTACCTTCAAACAAAGTGATAACATTAATATTCCCTTTTACGTTCTTAGTGTTCAATAGGAATTCTGGTCATTGCATAGTTCAATGGTAAAGTCTAGATATAAATCAATGTTTCAATAGTTTGATCGTGCAAATAATGCTCCTCTAGGTGAAGATACATTCATTAATGTATATTTGAGTTATTGTATAATTAATACATAATTCATATACCAGCTGATCAAAAACAGTACCTAAAATTCTAGGTTCAATTATGTATCTCCTAAACGCCTCCCATATGGCATACTTTCACTGAAGTATACAATACACTGATAAGTATGAATAGCAGCTTATATCAATTGGTAAACTATTCTTACATTCATTTTTGTTTATGTATAAAAGTTATGTACTGAAACAAGTAATTTACTGTAAGTATTTTTTTCTCCTTGTCCACCAATAATCACTTCCTTCATGTCTCCATTCATGTTTGCTCTGGTTATTGTGTTCTCATTGGTATCACTCCAGTAAATCATCTCTTCAACAGGATCATATCCAATCCCTAAAGGTGCAGCTGAATAGCCTAATGAAGATAACGATGACAAGACAGGCGGTTGCTTGGTCATATCGAGTTGATAGATTCCATTCAAGTAAGTACCAGTCAAAACAATGAAATTATCACTAACAGGATCTGAAATAATGTGATTAGAAAAATTTCATTTTTTGATTAAATCCAAAAGAATTGTTCAACATTTTGTGTTTTGAATTTTTTGTCAACTGTATGAAGCGAGTTGTTCAGGTGAAAAATTAAACAATAATCAATATAAGCTATTGTTGTATCAGAAATTATAATAAGCCTAAGGCTAATTAATACTTTTTAAAAAGATATATCCAACTTACTAGTAACCTTCATATATCAAATGTTGTGTGAATTTTCGATGTATATGTGTAAACAATTTAAAACATTATATTACTAAATGTTTCTAAGTACAGATCCAATTAATTTCAAGATGGTACTCACATAGAAATATTTCACAGTGCAGAAGAGAGTGACCAAGCTTCCAGAAAGGAAGTGAAATATTTCTATGTAAGTACCATCTTAAAAATAATTGGATCTGTACGTTATTAATATGAACTATGAACGATCCTGATGAATCTATTCAACAATTTAAAACATTATTTTCAAAATAATCATGTCCTGTCCCTCTGGTTTCCAAACAGCTTACCTGAAACACAGCTTCTCCCATCCTTGTGGAGGATGTAGCCTGTAGAACACGAGCATGCATAACTTCCTAATGGGCCGGATGGAAGGCAAAGCTGTTTACATCCGCCATTGTTGTTACCACAGGGACCTTCAATATCATAGAAAAACATTAATGATATCGTAAAATGTCTGTTCAAGTTTTTACCTTATTTTGTTAAAGTTGTGAAAAATCATTTTGTCAAAATTGACAATAAATTTTCTTCTTCTCTCTACAAAGAATCCACTGAGTTCAACATTTTCTATAATCAATGCATGCTGTGTACTGCGTTCTATTATTGAACATCAACAAAGGACAAAAATGACAAAAAAAAACCCAAAACAAACAAACAAACAAACAAAACAACCCAAGGAATTGTGAGGCAATTATATAGAGTCGTTTGGCGATTTTGGGAGTGAATGGAATCGTTACAGTTTTAAAGTCAGAACTATATTAGGTTGCAGTATATGCCTGAACTTGAAAATGACTGCATAACAACAAGAGACAAGAGAACCGTTTACAACCCGTGGGCATACCTCTCTTCCAGCTACACAAGAACTCCGAGTGTTTTTCCCCGCAGTAACCCGTTGATGTAAACAAAGCTAATAATAGCACAATATTTGTTGTGATAAATGTTTTGATAAAATGACATGAACATTTTACTTGGTCGTAGAAACAAACAAAGTTGATAATACGATACCTTTCAGTTAAGATGCTTTATGAATGATATTGAGATTTAATTCCTTCTTATCATCAAACTTCCAATGTTTTTGTGGATGTTTAAAGTTTTTGAAAAGTGCAAATTAGAGCATGTCTTATCTCCCATTTGATTCACATATGTTGCCAAAAATAGATACTAGCTGATATTGCATACAGCTTATAATGACTGTGTAACATATTAGTAGTTGTTTAAACCAATTGTTTACCATTCCCTCTTCGTTGTCGGTACTTCGAAAGTGATGTTATGCCATAAACAGTCTCTTCATCTAGCATCAAATGACTTCTGTAATAAGGAGAATTTGGAGATTCCTTATTCAACACATGGACGCCATTAGACGAACCCCATTCAGTCCACAACAAATAATCCTAGAAAATGATGAAAAGTTAAATCTATATCATTATATCTAATAAAAACAAAAAAGTACTACTTAATTCATTACAACTAGTATTTGCCTTTTAGAAAAAAAAACCACCCACACCACACACAAACAAAACAACAAACAAACAGCAACCAAACAAACGAATTATTAAATTATAAAACTTACCTTAAAAATTGTAATGCCAAATATTTGATTCCTCTGTAAGATAATAACATCCCTATTTTCACCGTTATAATCAACAGCTTGGATCGCTCCATATCCAGAATCTGCGAACTAAATTCTTGATTTGACAAAAGGGAAGAAAAACTTTTGTGTATTCTTATTAGTATCATATTTTTTTCTTTTTAAGTAATTTCTTTGAAACCTCCCATTTGGTTAAAGATATGGCTGTATGTAGTAGGTTTCATATGCTTGTATCTCATTTTTACAGTGCATAAAACGGGTTTCAATTTGGCCGCTTTGCATTCCTGAGTCAAAGCGCATACAACCAAGTCCCGGCTAACGCGAATAACTATACTAGTGTAAACATGGTTAAGTGTAATATTTGGTTTTTGAATGGATTATCTTTTCAAAAGATACTTTTAGTAATTTTTAATCCAATGTGTATACATTTATCAATTACACTGTATCACTGATATTATATTTGACAGACTTTGCTTTTGCTAGAATTGCCTTTGAAGTTTTCTGTTACAATGACCATTTCATATGAAACCATTCTTTCAGTTATACATGTAAGAGATTAAAAAACAAACAGGTTAGAAGAATAAAATAGAATATAAAATAATAAGCAACGTCATCTCTTCCCTTTTCAAATTCTTTCATGTGATTTTTACCTTTTGTGATCATAGTCAATTGCAAGTCCTCTTCTTGTTACTGCCATCTAAATTAGCTCTGGATACTTTAGCCAGAGAACCAAACTGCGTCCGAAAAAGAAGTCTACACTCAAAAGAAGAGAAAGCATAATACATATAATTGCCCAGGGTTTATACCGTATGGAGAAGGATGGGTGATAAACATTTTAATTAGATATCATTAAATTAGAATTGTTATAGTTAATCTTTGTACATTTTTACATGCAAATATAAAGGTTTCCCTTACTACTCCATTATATTTCATAGTATCAGGCAATTTCTATTCATCAGTATTGAATAAATTAATTTTGATTATAACAAATATTTGTAAAGGTGTTCTTTTTAAATTTTAATCAAGTTCGTTTAACTGAATTGTGGGTAACAAATGGGGCATGTGTAAGTTTCAAGATGGTTGGTAAAATTGGCGAATGAATGTTATATGCCTTTGTTTATCGTTCATAAAATACACATCAAATATATTTGTCTTATTCTATTACCACGAATAACTTCTGATGCATGCATTACCTTTCGTATGGGTCCACTGCAATACTTTTTGGTCGTTGTATATCTCTCTCAAGGAGAACCTTGAAATACCTGCCATCATATCGCGATACAGCGATATGATCATCAGTCCTATATACATTTTGTGATAACCAGTCAACTGCTAAACCTAAAACACAACGAGGAAAGAAATACAAATTTTAACATGAATAACAACTGTGGTTGGTTGTTAAAAATACAATCATGATAATTAAATTCACAATTAACAATGCATATAAACCTGTGCTGTTACGTGACATACCTTCAACACTTCCGCGCGCACCTATCACCTCTTCGATACTTCCATTGTTTTGCAAACGAACCCTTCTAATAGACTTTGCTTGGATATCACTGAAGAACAAGACTCTGCTCCCTTCGTCGACAGCTACAGCAGTGGTAAACTTTTGCTCATCAAGTAAACAGTTGTCAGTATAGATATTCTGTTGCACCATATCCGGAAAATTGCCTGGATACCAGCAGATTTTAGTACGAAATACGACGATAATGATCGGTGGTGCAATATATTCGTCTATTTTGGGAATAAAACAAAATGTATATTAAAGTTCGATGGTGCAGAAGTTCAGTTGAGCTTTAATATTCATATTATGGCCTTTAATCTACATTTATTTTTGAGTTTCAGGGACCGAATCTTTGAAGTAAAAGGTTGCTCGGTCGGGGAAGTCAACTGTACATGAAATTCTTTTCCTAAGAGTCAGATAATTGAAATCGAATTGTTTAAATGTTCAAGCATTTTACAAAACCAGGATAAAATGGTTATTTTTTAACCTAGATAATAAGCATGGCAGTATGGAATTACAACCTACATACATCACAGACCATTGACCATGCATACATGTACATGGCCACCAGTTTTGGTTGAATTTACATTACATAAATCTAGAGACAAAATTAAGGACTGACTTGCACGTACCAGGTTTGGTTGACTTTAATTCTCTTGACCTTCAAGAAACAAATAGGACCGACATCTTGGAAGAAATTCAGAACTATTCTAGTACAAATCGAGTACAATTCTAGTACAAGATCGGAATGTCACATTTGGAACATCATTCGAGTACACTTTAAGTACAATTCTAGTACAAATTGTTTGTACCAGCTTTGATTGACATTTTCTAAAGAGCAAAATAGGACTGTTGTTCCAACTTTGCTTAGAGTTACTTCATATTACCTTCGTGGCAAGTTGTTCCATCTTGTTGTAATGTATAACCATTCCTGCACAGGCATTTGTAGCTATTATATCCATCACTTACACTCATTTGATCACATGGGCTCAAATTACATGGATCTGTTAAGCATAAATTATGATAAATACAATAAAAAAGGTGTTAACGTGACTGGTTTCTTATCCATAATTAAACTTTGGATCTCAACACAAAATATAATTAACTTGGAAATTTTCATCTGCTTTGTATAGTGATAGTGCAGATACGCAGATGCTTGAAAGCAAATGAAAATTTCCAAGGTAATTATATTTTGTGTTGTGATCCAAAGTTTAATTATGGATATGTTTAATCACCAACACAGATGAAATTTCATTTGAATGTGACTGGTTTCTGTTACGGATGAGGTTCCACAACATTGTCATGTTCATGATGATTTTTTTTGATAACCTTGTAATCTTATGTACTGTTAAGGTTTTGGTTTTACCCTTTGTAACCGAGCTACGGGGTGTTCAATATTTTGTTACATCAGTTTAACTGCTGTATTCTGGTAATGAGTATCACTAATCTGGGGACGTCATTAGGGGTTTGTTGCTATCTGTATTAATTTTCAAATCCTGTTCAGATACCTTCTATCAATTTCACTTTGATTATGAGTAAGTATAAATGTATATTAAGTCAAGTAAAAAAGGGTACCTACTATCACCCTGCGTGGCTGTGGCTGTTGTTTGAGGATTTAGGACGCTGATTCCATTTACTTGTGCACCAAGGTCAAGCCTGAAGTACTGAATTCTACTGTCTTTTAGTAAGCATCGTAGACCATTGCTCGTATCGGTTATATAAATATAATTCTATCGAATGACAATAAAAATAATATTTTGTTGAATTAAAATCCACTTAAAACGAATGGTATGGTAATTAAAGAATTTTGCAACTATATAAAATCTCGCCATTGGTAAAGTACGGACTTCCGTGACGGATTTTGTCATGCATGGGATCAGGGTTAGATTTTTGATGAGATAATCTGTCCGAGTCGAACCTCGTTAGTTATTTCTTGGCTGAATGGGAACTTAATTATGTCAGAAATGATTGAACATTTTGTTTTACTGTTAGAACTTTTCCTTTCCCCTCTGGCGGGGGTCAATTTAAGAGGTTAGAATTAAAAATCCTTCTTTGCGTCAACACTTATACACACAGTAAGGCTGCAATTTTACAATATTAAGGAATTCCTTTGGACTTAAGTCCAAAGCCGGTGTAATGAAATACAGCGTCCGTGTGACTGAAATATCCTACCTAGTATTAAATTGTGTATAACGTACTTGTACATGTGCGATCAATAAATCATCGATTGCGACTTATTCCGTGTAGTTCAATTAGACCCGGACTCCTTGTTATTGGGGACACTCAGTCTCATTACACCGGGCTGCAAGCTACCTTATCTAAACAAAAAAGATGAGTCCTTATACGTATATTATGTAAAAAGCTTGCTGTGTAAACTATCCTCGCGTTTTCTTATTCTGCTACTCATATTACCTACCTCATATATGGCCACACTATCGAATATTGTGTCACTTGCATTTACACTAAATTCGATTTTCCGGAAAAAGTATACTTTAGGTCCCAGATACTGGTACACAAAATTTGGACAATACTGGATATCCAAATATTGTCCAGTATTGTCCAATACTAGTTGAGCTTTTGTATTCCAGTATTGTTAGTCAAAAATACTGGTAAATACCAGTATTGTTAAAATAATGTCAATATTCCAGTATTGTTGGTCAAAAATACAGTTTAATAACAGTTTTGATTGGTTTTGGTCAATATTCCAGTATTGTTGGTCGGAAATACTGGTTTATTATCAGTACTGTAAATTCTGCCGATTTTAAAAATCGATTATTGTTCTCCAGAATCGTAATATAAAATAATTCATCGATTACCTCAGCGACCAAAGCTTTATTACATCTTGTGTGTCTCGATTTTTTGTTTGGTTTAACTCCGCTGTTTCCTGAATGACTCCCTCATTTTGGGAGGTAAACTTTACCTGGTAAGGCCCTACTTCCAACATGGAGAATGCACAAACCTGCCACATTACTTAGAAAGTTGGACTCCCCAATCATCTTCTGAAGAAACCGATCTGACAATGATTAGTTGGTAAACCAGATTGGCATTATACTTGCAACTCCTGCTTTGTTAGTGTGATTGTTTCAACTAAACCTCTGGATCTCAGAATTGGAATGTGTAAAGGCCATACATACACAATTGGAGGATAAGGACTTTCCAAGAATCAAGAAAACAACAAGGCGTTGATAAATGAAGCAAAACTGGTAATTGTTACTTGAATAAGACAATTTTTGGCATTTGACAATACTGGAACAACAGAAGTATTGACCAATACTGGAATGAATGTGTGTACCAGTATTGTAAAATGTTTTCAACAATACTGGAACAAAAACACTGCCAGAATTGTTCAATACTGGAATGTCCTAGAATTGACCAATACTGGTATATACCAGTATCTGGGACCTAAAGTATACTTTTTCCGATTTTCCTATTGTTACCACGAAAATCACACGATTCGAAAGTACTAACTACATCATTGGAGTCGCTCCAGTAAATTCTGTAGGAAAACAAATTAGACAATTACAAAATGTAAAGGTCAAAACATACTTCTTATGGGCTACCAAACATTTGGTGCATCAAGTCTTTGTCACCTTATAATCTGATATATAGTTACAATGTATTTTCTATTAGTAACGGATGCTTGGTGATGAAAAATTAATAACTCTACCAAATTTTCTTTGCTTGGTAATTTTCAACACCAATTATCCGTTATTGATTAGAAAATGCATTGGAATTAATGTAATAACAAAGACTTATTGCACCAAATGTTTGATAGCTCAAAATAGTATGTTTTCACCTTTATTCCATAAGATGAGAAGAAGATGATGTAAGAAAAGACCACTGGACCTAAGTCAGGAATAGGTATATCAAATAAGGTGGAGCCGTTTCAAGAAATCATTAAAATCATGACAAATGTCTTTATTTTTGATAGAAGTTGTCACCGAACCATAACACTTTTGGTATCATATTAAAGATAATTTATCCAGGTACTAAATAAAA
>JXSR01S000742.1:72937-89990 GCA_000969725.1 Ophiothrix spiculata | reverse complement strand
GGGGGGAAACGTGACCCCCCTAAATATCACGAGGGGGGACGGGACCCCCCCCCCTAAAAAGACAAAAAAGGAAATGAAATTTTAATTTTCCCTTTGTTTTGATATTTTAGTAAAAAAAAATTAGCCGATTTGACAGATTTTTACGCGCATTACAAAAAAATCATAATTTTCCTCCGACTGGTTTTGCTCAACATTTTTTTTGATTAAAAAAATTAGTCGTTCCCCCCTAACATGTTCAACTTCCGCCGACAATGCGTCGGTCGGACCCCTAACTGTACATATATATATATCTTTCGGTTGCCGATTATATTTAGGCGTATAGGCCTTTAGAATAATTAAACGTTAGTAGATTCTATCCAGCATGTGTTTTCAATTCCATTGGTTTGTTATTTAGTTCGAGTGTTGTGGTGGAGAAAACATATCCGACTGGACCAACTCAACGTGGGGACATCTGACGGCTAACGCAAATAAGGCTGGCCCTGAGAGCTGTTGTAGAAAGGGTTCGCGTGATACTAACTGTAACTTCGATACTGGGCCGCCGGGATACCCCAACCCTAATGTCAACATGAACAGTGAGGTACGTAGATGATACGCGTAAAATATCATTGGCAATGTGTTTTAAATTCCAAGCAATAAAAACCAAATTTTTAGATTTCACTTTTAATTGTTTTCTTGATACATTTGTTCGCACTCTATCAGAACCCAGACTCACAGCAAGCAATCACAATTATTCATGAAAAAAATTGTTGGACAATTTAAACAAAAATCCATGGTAGAAGTTGCATTTACAAACAATTGGCCCTGTACTGTGGATTTTTGTTTATGATAATTGTTAGTGTTGGAAGGTATGGAAAACAACAGTATATATAGAAGGTCAATGTTAAAATCACCCATAGAATATGACAATAAACAAAAATACATGCTTAGTTGCATTTACAAGTAATTGGCCCTGCAATATGGATTTTTGTTTACGTTGTCCAATAAATTATTGTTTGACCTAATATTCAAATCATACGGAGCTCATGATAGAGAGATTGCAAAAATTGATTACCTAAGCGTGAACGAAAAAAAAAACCATTCAGAATGTTCATGCATGCAGCATTAATAATGGAGAGATGCTCGTTCTCAATGAAATAAAGTTTGAATTGAACTGAATTGAATGGTTGTTTTTTTTTCGTTCACGTTTGCGTAATTGATTTGTACAATATCTCTAATATGTAATTTTGAATCCCTAAAATGTGGGAAGAGAGAAAGAAAGACTTCGATTCCTTCGAAATGTATTCCTCCAATGTGATACAATAATGGAAAACTTTCCCGGTCATGTTGACTATACCTTCAAAAGTATATCATTTCTCTCTAGGACCAGAGAGCTTCGCATTTGACTCCAATTGGAGTGTTGCGAAGTATCTAAGCCAAAGCTGAAGCAGAAGCAGAATTGTGTGTACGGTTATACGCATTTTGCACCAGGCAAAAAAAGAACATGCTCTAAAATTTTACGCTGGCATGTTCTGTCTTTCTCCAGTATAAATTATGTGATCGATAAAAAGTGTCGTCGTCATTCGGCTGCGGGTCAATCAGCTGCGGGAAAAAGATGGGGACGAACTAAAAATTACTCCTGTTGATCATGTTGATGGAATCGAAGGCTTTCTTGAAGTTGTCAGAAAAGACAAGGAGTGGAAGCTGCCAAGGTAATAACTATAGGAGCACGGAATCCATGACTAATTTTCCTTAGTTATAATCTACTTCGTGTCAGATGTTATTTTTAAAGTTTATTTTATTTTCCACCTGACAGGGATGTGTTGGTAAATTGGAAGATTGGTTACAAAACAATTACCTCATTGTTGGTGGTGTGTGCTTGGGTCTTCTTCTCTTTGAGGTGAGTGTCTGTTATGAAAGATTAGCTGCAAAACAATTACCTCATTGTTGGTGGTGTATGTTTGGGTCTTCTTCTCTTTGAGGTGAGTGTCTGTTATGAAAGATTGGCTGCAAAACAATTACGTCATTGTTGGTGGTGTATGATTGGGTCTTCTTCTCTTTGAGCATGTTGAGGTGAGTGTCTGTTATAACAGATTGGTTGCAAAACAATTACCTCATTGTTGGCGGTGTATGCCTTGGTCATCTACTCTTTGAGGTGAGTGTCTGTTATGAAAGATTGGCTGCAAAACAATTACCTCATTGTTGGTGGTGTATGCTTCCAGGTCTTCTTCTCTTTGAGGTGAGTGTCTGTGAGGTGAGTGTCTGTTATATACAGTACTGGTTATATACAATGATGAAATGATTTATCAAGATCTAACCACATACCAACTTTGACATTATTTTTCAACAAAACTTGTTGCCCTAGTGGAAACTTTGGGCATTAAAATGACGAGTTACTCCAGATAAACACCGAGTTAAGACCAAGTAAAATTTTGCACTAAATGTTACATGTGTTGAATTGAATCAAGGTTAAGTCATTGAAAATGTTTTGTTACCGGTCTATACTTTCAATTCGATCGCAAATATTTAGTGACGCCACGACCAAATGTTTGGTAGCGAAAATTGTGTTTGGAGTATAGACTGACCCTAACAGCCAATTTCCATAAAAAATTGACGACCGTTAAAATCCATACACGCTTTCAATCCTTCATTAAAGGTTGTCATGACGTTCAAATCATATTTGAGCATGATGCTTTATGCTATAATCTCTCGAATGTCTCTTCTAGTAGCGAAAACAAACAAACAAACAAATAGCATGGGGATATGGTATCCATCATGTTCAATTACTTCATTTTTGCAACGGAATAAATTGTATTTTGTAAGCCATATATTATTCTTCGATTGGCGGATGATAATTTGATATTTCTCTTCATCCTTTTACAGATTTTGGCGATGATATTTGCATGTTGTCTCATACAAGAGAAGAAAGAGGAATAAAAATCAAAATAAGAACTCAAGACACCTTGATATTAGACTGAATCCATCAGTCTTGCTTACCGCACACGTGTTGATTGGCCCGAACAACAGGAAGCTAGGAAGCCCCCTCACACATTTTCCGACTGGTGGATCCAGTCTAACTTTGTTATCAGCCTTCCTTCGACTGCGATTTAATAGTTAAAGATAAACCTCAACCATACAGAGAATTTATTTCAATTTGGGAAACAAATTCATATAGTAACATCAGGCTTGCACCATTACCATAAGTTTATGAATGCTTTTAAGAAACTTTCAATGACACATTTTTGTCTTGACAATGTTTAGCTTTAAGTTTCATTACTTTTGATTTGTTGTTTATGAATAGTAAATATAAATACTTTGTTGTTGTTTGTGATGTAAACAAGACATCGAAATCGGCTGTAACTTGTGACCGACTTCAACTGTTCAAATCTTGAATTGGAATTTAAATAAAATGTAATGTATATTCTTGTCATCTTTAGTTGCGATGTGGTATCGTGATACAGCTAAAAGGTTCATAATGTGACGGGAGTTTTCGTTTGCCGGCCCATGAAAGTGGTGCTCAAACCCTCTATGTAAAGCTAAATTCAAAAAAGTAAAAAAAGGACAGAAAGATGTAGGCCTTGATCTATACCTTAAGACATATTTAAAAGATAGGCCTAGCTGCCTAGTAGTAAATTTTAGATGAAGCCTCATGTATAGGTAGTTTTATGGGGCCCATGTGCCCACTAAACGTTGGCCTTTTCAGAATGTTAAAAGACGACCAAATGATTCTAGAACGTTTAGCAATAGACAGGAAACATACAATCTACAAATGTCATACTTTTTTGGAATATGTACATCGTATCAGGATGATCTCATTTTCAATCTCAACAAAATGTACCGTGTACGCGGTCTGTAATTATACACGCTAAAAGTGTTTTTCAATGCGGGAGATATCGGGAGATTAAACAAAAAAAAGCGGGAGATACAGGAGATATGGCTCCCCCATCGAGGGATCGGGAGGGCTGCCTAAAATCAGGAGACTCCCGGCTAAATCGGGAGACTTGACAGGTATGATACTATCCACAATACAAATCCACCAGCACATCATATTCATCCACTGACCATACTAGAAAACCCCGAGTTCTAGATAGCCCACTGATCTCACACAAAGATTTTTTTCGGGGTGGGTAGTAAGTAAGGTTTCTGTTGACATGCCTTATGTCGACATTTATGTCGACATAAAGCATATCTCGACATGACGACATGAAATCTCATTTGTCGACAAAACTGGACAAGTAAAATTTTATTAAAACTTTTGTTTAATTGTCAAATTTATGGTAGTTTATTCGCAGTAGTAATGCATACATACCATACATAAATAATGTAATGCTTATTAGTTCTTCATCGTTTACAATCGTTTTTAAAGCTTTTAAATAACCGATGGTTCACAACAAAAAAGTTACAGAATATCAATTTTATATCATCCATATCGTGGTACGCAGAAAGAACCAGTAAAACGGGCCATTAATGATTAAGCTTATTCAAACAATTTCGTTTTTCCCTCAAAAAACCAACTCTTTGATATCAACTTTATGTCGACATTATGTCGACGTCGACAACAAATTATTGCGACATGTCGACATGTAAAAACAGTCTCGACAGAAACCTTAGTAGTAAGTGGCTTTCTTGATCACTAGACTTAGTAGTTATATGTCTCTATATTGGTTTGTGTCTTTCGAAAAAACAAGGGTTATGAAGCGAACTAGAGCCTGAGTGGGATGTACCCCTGGAGGAGTAAGAAAGTTTTGAAATTTCAAACAGCAAACCAAGCAATTTGGTGCATTAATTTGTTTAATTAATCCCTCAAGTTGGTCCTTTTCTTCTCCCATGTGGACATTGTACTGGAGACTCGCATTCAACAATATACAAGATACATGTATATGCACATAAAAAGGCGGTGTCTCAAGAGTTTAACAAGGCAATAACGCAAAAGTCATGCGCCAACCAGGGAAGGTCAAAGTAAGGGACTGGATAGGTTTCAAAAATAAATAATGAGAAAAGCAAATTTACCTAGATAAAGGAATACACTATCACGTTATTAACGATAGTCATAATAATTCATACGGAGGAATATTGATATTAAACATTTGTCTAACACATGTATTAAGTACAAGTTCTGACAAAAACAGATTAATGAGAACAAGCAGATTTAAAAATAAATTCTTGACCAAAAAGTCTATTAAAAAAACTCGGAAATTTTCCACTCATTGTCACCAAGTTTAAAATTCAAATGCAGCTCGAAAATTACATTATTTACTTCCAAAATTTAACTAAATTATCCCAAGAGTTTATCTGAATTTTACAGCTACTAAATGGCAGATTGGACATGTAAAAAGGCTCAAATTAATTATTTTCTGATACCATTACATGAATCGGTAGTCCGAAAAGTGTTTCTACTTTCGCCATTGGCTTGCTCTTAACACGTGCCGCTCGGTGAAAAACATTCGATCTCATTAATATTTCTCGCATCTAATTGACCTGTACGTGTGACAAGTGACCTGTCATTGAACTTGTGTAGAGGATAGGTACGGCCGTCCCGTTACTTATCGCTCACAACCAACATGAATCATGTCAGATTTACCATTTTTTTTGAAAAAATTAATTAATATACTTCCATATAAATGTACAACCATTTAGACGGCTGTAGGATTCCCAAGGCTCTTGAGTACACATAGGTATATTCAGATGTCAAAAAGGAGAATTCTCGGAGATGAAAATGTGATATTTATGAGTGAAAATGTTCAGGTTTTTTCCGAAAAACTTTTAGTCCAAAAATCTCTCTTGTTTCGCTTATATGATAAAATTCATAACTTCTACTTTATATTATGTGTTAGATATGAGTTTTATATTGACATTCATGAATTTAATCAATTACAACTAATCTTTATTTTCACAAAAATAGTGATTTATTGTGAGTAGTGAGCGGGTTCTTTGCACTAAAATCAGCGGGAAGAAGAATTGAATTTCCCGGCTTGGCACGTGACTATTACGTTATTGCCTAGTTAATCAAGAGTATAATGTGCCCCCTCAAGAGTTAGAAAAGTTTTCATTATTTTGGTCATAAATCAAGGGTGTCTTAATTGAAAAAAAAATAGGTAACCTTAGCACAATTTAACATATCTGCCTATATTTTCCATAAAATATGATCCTTTTTTCAGCACAGGAAAAAAAAATATGCATAAACACAATCCCATCCTAGAACTTAACACCTAAAGGTTGTAAGGTGTTTTTTTATGGGACACACTGTATACATTTTTATATTGTAGATCAAGGTTAAAGAGTTAAGAAACCGGCTCAAGAAATTACAAAAATCATTTAAAAGCAGCCTGATATTATATAGTTTGTATCAATGAGAATAAATTTCAAACAGACAAAAGTTGCACGTTTTAAACCTACTTCCATTTTCCACCCATACCTGTAAACTTCGCCCATGTAAAACTTTCTCCCTGAAAATTTTTATTACTAATATTTTAGGGCTGAAACAATTTGAATTTGAATTGAAAAAAATTATCACGCAACCGCTTGATAATAGCTGATATAATGTGAGAAATTCGCACGTAAAACCTTATTTCACGATTTTCTGCACGAACATCTAGCAATCTTGAAAACATCGCGCTGGCAATATCTTTGAAATTAAAATGAGCTGTTGGTTCCAATATACCATAACATTGCACGTATATCTGGCGTTTTGAAATCTGAAGACGACGGGAATCACCTTCATGTTTATTGTCAATCAATCAATCTGCGATACATCGATTATCCGAAACCTGGCTGGCATCTCTCTACCTGTCGTCCTGGGACAGTGGGAGAGGAAAAATAAGGGAATCTTTTATAGGAATTTCTGCAACGCTAGGAAAACAGGATTTTAGGAAATAAATTATATGTCCACTTGGGTTGCTCCAAACCCCGCGGACAACGTGGAACTTAAGATGGCTAATCAACATTATACTAGTGATAAACGCATGATGATGGTTGAACGGGAGCGTATAGATCCACCAGCCGACCGGCGTGCTGAAATTATAGGAGGTAAGCTTGGGGATTAATTCGTGGCTACGGTGTTATTGTAAAACATAGCTATTAACGTTTTTCTCGAATGATTGACACATTTGCTATTTATGGCAATTTATAAACATTTTGTCATAAATGAGTTTTAACCAATCGAATAGCCTCTTGAACCAATTGTTACAAACTAATGATGTTTATAGGATTAAGTAGTCTATCTTTTGACCTTCAATTAGAAATTAATTAAGATAAATTACTAAGAGGATTCAAGTCAAGTGCTGTACTCTGATGTAAATAAGATATACCCTTCAATCATCACATCTTGGAGCAAGAAAATACTTAATCTATTTATGTAATTTGCATTGCAAGTGTATCATGGTTCGTTGAATGACTGAATATAAGCAGAGCTGTGAATGTGAAAAACAGCCCTGGGTCATGCCATATCTTGACTGGATAAGTGATGCACAATTTCAAGAAGCGTGCGTTATGTTGTGATATAAATATCTAATGGATGTGCAAAAAATAAATAATATTACTGCATTATTTTAGTGTACACTTGTGCATGAGCAGAAAAACAAAGAAAGAGGGGTCATGGAAAGAACTTTTTGTGTTTAGGGGTCTTAAAAACCCTGATATCTAACAAAAAGGGATTTTATTTGAAAACACACTGTTTTTAACAAAAAGGGATATTTTTCAAAACTCAAAAGATGAACATCTAAAAAATATTATGGGGTAAATTTGAAGGTGAAACTATTAAATCCGTGTTTAGGATTTGGAAACCTTTGTACACACACATGTACATCCTCCTGGAGATGTGGGACCAAACATAGATATAAATATTGTATGTTCTTTATGAAAACTTTAAACCTGGTGACCTATGACCCCTTTATAAAAGGCAGGTCTTGTCCTTTGAGGTTTGCAAGTATGAAAAAGTCTTAAAATCTTGAGGAATGTGAGTTCAACTTTAGGTAATATTTATTAATTTTTCAAAATGTATTATTTATTTGTAATCCATATTACAATAGCTTTATTGACACATTCCAAAATTGGAGAGGCCTTCTTTAATTGTTTTTTCAAATTGCTTTACCCCTAGCCAGAAGAAAGTGTTTTAAATATGTTTATTAATGATCATCAAACGCTTTAAAGTATCTATTTCCAGTATAACAGTTTCAGAAGTTATGTTATGGGACAAACAAGGGAAAATAATAAAAATTTCAAAATCTTGAAAAATTTGGGCGGGCGGGGATTTTAACACATAATTGATTTTACTTGGCCTTATAAGATCCAACTGTCCAACTGGCAGGTGCCCCTATCACCATAACATTTTTGTTGACAAAATGGGTTTGCTTGAAATTTTGTTAGATATAGGAAATCATTGTGTACAACATTAGGTCCATTTCCTCCATGACAAAATGTGACCTACTCCCTCGAAACCCGGACAAAGTCACTAGAGCAATTATGGAGTTACAGCCCAATGAACATGCCACAAATCAAAGGCATTTTTAAGGGAAATATAAATTTTTCAAGGGCAAAGGGTTTTAATGGTTTCAAAGTTGACAAGTGATATATCATTTTAAAGCTTGTACTTTCAACATATTGGCAAATCAGAATAAAGATTTCTCCCGACTTTGTCCAGGTTTTGTGTGAGCAGATCACAAATTGCTTCAGGGTAAATATAAGTGTATGGATGTCTTTAGAAATACCGTAATCAATATTCATCATCTAAACTTTTTAACTCAAGTCTATAAAATCCAAATTTTGTGCCATTGATTTAATCCAATTCCATACATGATTAGTTTGTACTTCAACACATCTTCAGGAGTTTGATAAGTGCTATTTGTCAGTTTTGTAGCAAATCAGGCATTTCTAAAAAAAGACAAGGCAGATCAAGTATACTTTTGGTCCCATACAAAATTTTAGGGCTGGGATTTAGGGTTAGGTTTAGGGTATGTTTACTAGGGCTAGGGTCGGGGTATGGTTAGTGAGTTAGGATCAGGTCTTGGTTAGTGAGTAAGGGTAAAGTTTTTGTTTAGTTTATTTACTAGTTTTACTTTTTCTGACAAGGCTTTGAAATCCATTTTTTACCAGTATTTAGAAACTTGAGATTTTTGACAGATTTGTTAGCCAGTAGCATGGGTAGTGCATGAGAGTAAGGAAGCTTGAAACATTGTGTGAAGTCTGAATGACCAAAATCTCTTAAAACACAGTTGATTAATATTATTTTAAAATCACCCCTTTCCGGCACTCAGACACACTCATATAGTTTAATTTGAAGTAAAAAGGCAATTTTTTGAAGTGGATGTAGTTTCTAAGGTAGACATCTGCCGGGGACATCTTTTATAGGAACATTACTTTCAGTCCGTTCTACTGATATTTAAGTGTATTTTGTTTGAATTAGACATCTGGGAAAGGAAAGTAATCCATTATCAGTGGTTGAAAAAATGGTGAATTTTCTTGGATGCGAGTTTTCAATAATTTTACTGGAATTCTGTGATTCCTGAACTTTGTGTATACAATATATACTTGTTTTATACATTTTTGTTGTTGTAATTTTCTACATACGTCTGCCTTTTCCCTGAAATGAAACTGGGGAAAGAGCATGCCATAAATAACAGTTTTTTTTGAAAATATATGTAGGACCAAATCTACTTTAGTATTTAAAATTTGGCAAAAATTAATACTGTACTTAAAAAAGTCTTAATTTCTTCACCTTTAGCAAAAAACATATATAAAGAATCTGAAATTATCAATAGGTTACTCATTGGTAATTTTATTTCTTGATAATTCTATTTCATCAATTGATATCCCATCAAAACATCAAAACTCCCGAACCATGATACATCTTATAAATGTCCAGCGATTCTAGCAGATTTCAATCAACACTGCATGCAATAACACAAATTGACCGACTCGATGACACAAGCAGACAAAAATTCAGGACAAAATTTAATAATATCCTGTACATTTCAAGTGTTTAATTTATACTACAGATGCAGTATACTTAGCTCTCCATGCCTGTGGGTTTCTGTAATAGTATACAAGTGGTATAGCGAACAGCACATGGGTTCCACCACATAAACCTACTTGCATAATATTGTTCACCTTTGAGATGCGTACGAGTTGAAATTTTCACAGGGGTTTTATTTTTACTAATGATGCAAATCAAAAAATTATGACTTTAGCATTATTACAGCCCCCAGTTATCTGCAGTAGATAGCAATTGTAGATTTAGCCTCTCATGAAGATGTATCGTGTATCTGTATTTGGTTTGGTCAAAATATTTTTTGTAAGAATTCATCGTGATTTATTTAACTTTGAAAATTCATGCATTTGTAACTTGCAACATAACATTATATAATTATTTTCAGTGAACCTAAAATGAGGGCATACAGTTATCTCACGATTACTGCAAGCATATTTTTTATATATTTTGCAATGGAATTAATTTGTCAAACTGTTGAAATTTGCAAACCTTTTAAAAACGATCCCTGTAACCATTATGGATTTTTTTAGTATGTTGAAGGCATCTTTTATGCTTCATCTATCTCTGTTATCTGCAGTAAGAAACAAGAATGAAATACTGTGTACAGTTTGTAATAAATGCTGACAGTCATTATATCATCTACAACTAGTGCATCTAAAAAATGCCTTTAATAAGTAAAAACTAACCCTAAATACATATGACCATCAAACAATGTGTGAAATTTACCTATTGTCAATTATGGTGAATTTGATACTCAATTCAAGATAGGTGCACAATCCAATACCTAAGCGTGAAAAAAACTTGTATTACATTATGAGTTTGTTGCAAGTGTCAAATAACAATGGCCCCAGGAAATAATGCAATGATTGCTACCTACTGTAGATAACTTGGATTGTAATAATGCTACAATTGCTATCTACTGCAGATAACTTTGATTGTAATAATGCAATAATTGCTATCTACTGCAGATAACTTTGATTGTAATAATGCTACAATTGCTATCCACTGCAGATAACTTGGATTGTAATAATGCTACAATTGCTATCTACTGCAGATAACTTGGATTGTAATAATGCTACAATTGCTATCCACTGCAGATAACTTGGATTGTAATAATGCTACAATTGCTATCTACTGCAGATAACTGGGTTTTTAATAATCTTACAATTGCTATCTACTGCAGATAACTTGGATCATTATAATTCAATTACTATCTACTGCAGATAACCAGGATTATAATAATACAACAATTGCTATCTTCTGTATATAATTGGGTTAAATTTATGCACTCTATGCATCTCAGGGATGATTAGAATAAATACAGGTACCTAGATTTCAAAATACAGTTATTATTATAATGCAGAGTGCATGAGCTTCTGAGAATATTGAGTGTGTTGAAATTCATTCTATATATTCGACTATAGTCTCAGGAAATAGCGGAAGTCACAAATGAAGGTTTTGCATTAAACGTGGGTGGAGAGGTTAAGTGTTTTTTACTATTTTTGATGAAACTAGCATTATATATTCAAACTATGTCTGAAATAAATTAGTTATCAGCCAATGCCAATGCCACCAGGAATGAAAACAAAACATCAGTTTCTTTAAATATCAGCCATTTCTCAGTGTTTGGATTGTTTTGGTTAGCTTTTCTTAGTTTCAGTACATTTTCAAGCTTTTAGAGAATATTTCCATAATTAGTTTTTGATTCTAAGTGGAACAGGCAGTCAAATATGACACATGCTTTCCTATGTGCAAACCGGGTTCGGTTGTGGTTTATAAATCTATCAATTATTTAGTTTGATGATTTCCATAATGTTGTCTACACATGGACCTCATCAATGCCTCAATTTGTGATCAACAGATGGAACGTTCGTTTCAGGTTCACCATCCTATACAGATGTCAGTGACAGGCTTGTCCCATTTATTAAAAAAACTAGTTTCCGGTTTCCAAAGAAGAATGGAAAATGTAAATGTACAGAATATCTTACAGTGTGTATATAATTGCTTTCTGACTAGACAGTATTTGATTGACTAACTAAATGAGCAGAGAATATGGGACGAGTAACAACAAAAGGTACATGTCAGGTCCAAAAATCAAAATGTTGGTTTTATTGGAAAACTTCAAAATGATACCACAATTTAAGGAATAAGGCATCGGACATCGAGGTATGACACTTAAACAAAGAATGACAACATTGATGGATTTAAAAAACACACTTCTGAGAAAAATGCTTTAGAAAATCATGACAATTTTAACTCAAGATATTGCTGGTTTTCAAAGGAACCATTCAAAAAATTCCATCGCAACCCGCACTTTTACTTGGCCGATTGACACCAGATTTGGCACATATGCCCTACAGACTGTAACAAAGACGGTGATATCAAATTTGCCAGGGGAATTATCGCAATGCACTGATATTTGTTATGCAAATTTGTTATATTTTGGTACTATAGTGAAGGTCCCATGGACATTTTCAGCAAAAGCTAGATCTGATTTGGTTACAAGCAGCTCCATTTTTTTACATTTAGAGTGTAATTTTTGAGAAAACATGTTCATTCATTAAAAGTATAAACTTCACGGACCTCATTTTTTCTGATATCTTAAAATCGACCAACCAACCAACCATTTTTCACTCATTTTCAACTTCAGAGGTAGCTCAGAATCGGGTTTGTCGTCAACTTGTACCTTTTTATGTAACACATCACATACCCTGTTACCTCGATCATAAGAACAAGTTACCTTGATCATAAGAACACATTCAAATCCAGACATGGCAAACAATTACTGTTTTGGAAACGCAAAATATGAAAGTACTTGCTTGTCTCATGAATAAAATATAACAAGTTAACAGGAGGACCATTGTAATTTTTCACCACATCAGGATTTGAAGTGGAGCTGAGGGGGTTCTTATGATCATGATTATAGGGTATGGTAACATACAATGAAGCTAAGTTTAGTATACCAACGTACCTTCAATTTCAAGAGCTCATAACCATGGAAAACTGGCAGTCATGCGGTTACTCAACACATGCTCACATGGGGCAATTTAAATAGGAATGGGGGACTGTCTCTCAGTCTGTTTGTTTGTTTATTTATTTATTTATTTATTCAGTTAATGTCTGCATACTAGGTGAGTTAAAGGTGATAAAGTTCCACAGCCAGAATTCACCTTGCTGAAATGTCGCTTATTTTATCTTTTTTTATTCATGAAAAATTACAGGAAAGGTCGTTTTCGACATGCATATGAATATTCATGAGTTTGGATGCCCTAGTTTAAAAAGCCTGTAAACTTGCCAAAGTAGCATATAGAACCTCAAACCAAACTTGCCCTTAGGAGCATAAATGTTATGAAAACATTTTGAAATTTTTGGAAATATAAGTGTCTTTCCGTGTGATTTTGCAAGTGTTAATTTCCTTGAGTGAGGTCAAATTAGGCCTATGCGCAAATTGCCTATGCGTTTTACCTAAAGGGCGATTCCAAAGTAACGTTTAATTTTTAAATGGCTACAGAACCTAGCATGAACAGTGTGATTGGTTGATAAAATGGCCACATGATTGACATTTCCAAGATTTCCGAATGAATTTTGCAATTGTCTATTGGGGTTGATATTTAGAGAGCATTTTCAAAGAATTTTTTAAGAATCAGTAAATCTTGATAAAATGGTTGAATCTGTTACAAAATGTAACTATAACTTTCAGTAATAATAGCTAATATCTATCATGGATGCTCCATAATGGTCAAGTAATAATTTGTTTAATAATTTCTCTTTTTTACCTTGGTTCTCCTTTTAATAGCCATTAGCTTTTAAATTTCAGATGAAGTTAAAAGCAATATATATGACATATAGAAACTGTGTTTCAATGCCACTTTCTTTAAATGCGGTATTTCCATTTAAAAGCTATTTGGAATGTTAATAAGGAATGCTAAATTAAATCGTTTTCAAATCATTTGTTTCCAATAAAACAACATGGCTCGAAACTACCAATAGTACATAGCAGTGTTTCCGATAAGGTTTTTTATTTTGCGCTAATTCGAGCAATTTTGACAAATTTGAAGAGGTGTTTATATGCCAAAATCATGAGCTGAGGCTGAAAATTGGCTAAATAAACTGGGAAAAGAATCATTGTTACATATTTTCAGAAACCTGTTGGGCCAATTTTCCTGGCACATTGGTCTGGTGCATTAGCCTCAACTTTGGGTTTCTATTACATGTAACACTAATTTGTAAATTGAAATATATTTGTAATAGCATGAAAAAGAAAAAGACACAGCACTCATGAAATTGTGCTGAAAACCATTTGTAATAGACCAGAAAGATATGGATATTTTTCACTATTTTTTCGCACTCAATAACACTTGTTTTGTACAAAATTAGATTTCTGTTCCATGTTTTAGGTTCTCAACAAATTATTTCTGCTCATTAATGTAAGACTTTATTGAGGTTAAAAGAAACCAGAAACATCTGAATCGTTAATGTCGGCTGTAATACGTGATTTGTCATTTAGCAGTGTCTTTGCCCTTTGAGTCATTCATTACAGGGTCCTTGCCCTTTGCACAGCTTCTACTTTAATGAAATTGAGGCATAGCAAAATGACAACATCAAGAATTTTGATGTTATGCTTTGGGAAACAAGAAACGAGATACAAAGGGGACAAAATGCTAGAGAAATTGTTACTTTGTAAAATGCAGATATACCATACGAATAATGACATCAGCTTCCACCCTTTCCAACTTCTGACTTTGGACTTGCAATACTATTTGAAGTGAATTTGAAAATGATTAAAGTGAAATTTATCATTTATCTTGTGTGTTTTTTCTCCAAAACTGTGATTAAAATCATCAGAAGGTAAGAAATGAAGTTGAACTGGATAAACAGTCATGACACATCTCAAAAGATTTTGAGCCAAACATAAAATTACATCTTTGAAAATAAATAATTTAAAGACAAGCCAGTTATTACAAAATCATAGTTTTATTTATTTCATGATTAAATTACAAGTTTCATGACAATGAATTCAAGGGAGATAAAATAGAGATAAAAGAGAAATGTTAAAACAAACGCACAAATTTGCAAGATAATAGTCCTTTTCACCCTATGGTTCTAACCATTAATGTTATATAAAAATCAAATCAATAAGTATAGAGCTATAAAGAAACACGGTTATATACACTGCAGTAAATTTTGATTCAAGTTTAAATATATGACATCAAAAAATTAGTTAGAAAATGACATTTTAAAGTAGAGTCAATTAACAGTAAAATCTGATTGCATACATTAAATTCAGCCTGGAGTTGTGCACTCCTATAGTTGTGATTGTTATGATTCTGCAGCGATTGGAGCTTGGCACTCTATTTCAGCTGTATTGCAGTTTAGGTGCAGAATACATTAAATGCTCTACTTTACATATATTTAAAGTGGTTCTTATTGGTGCTATGTTTATAGAGGAATAAAGACGGGGAGGGTGTCACTGGGATTTAGCGTGGTTTTGAACACATACATTTTAGGAACCTCCCTGGTTGTTTCAAATATGCTCTACTTTATTTAAAGTGGTTCTTATTGGTGCTATGTTTATAGAGGAATAAAGACGGGGAGGGTGTCACTGGGATTTAGCGAGGTTTTGAACACATAAATTTTAGGAACCTCCTTGGTTGTTTCAAATGTGTATGGAAATAAAGGCATGTGTATTTTTACACATCAGCCAGTTTTGTGGAATTTTGTGAATCTTTTGATTTGTGAATGATAGTCACACATCTTACAGGCCATGTGTTCAGGGCTTTTTTCAGATAGTAGCCCTAATATATGTTCCAGAAGCATATGGTCCAGGAACATATGGTCCTGGACAATATGCTCCAGGAGCATATTTGACTTTATTTTTGGTTGAAATATATGTTCCAGGAGCATGTTTGATTCAGAATGTTCCTGGAGCATGTTTGACAAACATGCTCTTAGTGCGTGTTTATAGTTTTAAGAACATATGATCCCAACGTGGTCCTTCTACATATCCATTATCTTAAACGCTGTGTCCGTTGTACCACAATCACTAGCATGGTATATAAGAACTGTTTATAGGTTTACCTAAGTAGCTCTAAGTATGATGATGCTATTTGACGTTTTTGAAGTATACCCATGCCAAAATTGATAAATGTTTTTCCAGAATAAAAGGAAAGATAAGTCTTTTCCTAACTACACGTATGAGTGCTTTTTGAACTGACAAAAGTTACCATGTCATTCTTGTAACAGGGTTGGAAATAAAATAATGTCAGGTAGGCTACCATGCCTGGATTAGCGATCACACCACACCTTGTTATTATATGATTTATGGAGGCAGGAAGAGGCAATTAATTTCACCTGGACCAGGTAATCAATTTTCCTCTTGATTATATCATCTATGTACATCTCCTGGGATGACAAGAGGAGATGTCCCGAGGGGCCACTTAGATATACATTTGCAAGTGAGGATGGTGGAAGGAAATAGAAATAAGACAAATTTCCAAGGATTAGATGGTTCCAAATGCTGTTAAGAACTTCAGCTTTTTCTTCCAAACATGAAAATGATTTTATTCCCAACTAAGGTTTTTTTTATCAACAGTGATATTATAAGTTTTGAGCTCCATTTGTTGAAATTTCTCAAAAACCAAGCATACATTTATAGTCACAAATAAAGTAAAAAGATATTTAATTCCAATCAAGTTCATGAATTTTTGTGATGTAAAGTATGATTTTCCAAAAATGAAAATTCTAGGAAAAAAAATTAAAAGAAAAAAAAATCTTGTAATAAAAACAATTACTGCATAACTTTTTCCCAGATCACCTGATTCTAAAAATGCTTTGACACAAACTAAATTTTTTATTTGGCCTTTTATAATATATTTTAATAAATCTGATAATGTTACCATAAAATGAAATTTTTTATTGAATTAAGACAGTTGGTTTATACCCGGTATTACATTTCATTTAACCTAAAAAACATTATCTTACAATAAACATTCATTCATTATATTGGATTATAGAAGTAATTATGTTTTGGTCCACATAGTCAAATGTTTTACAAAAGGTAAATGTTAAGCACAATTCCAGATGGTATCATAT
>JXSR01S000742.1:27225-49284 GCA_000969725.1 Ophiothrix spiculata | reverse complement strand
TTTAAGTCCTTAATAGTATATCGACTATGGTGCATGGTTAATATTGGCCAGAGCTTCGAAATCCGCGGTAACTGCAGACAAGTGATTTTTCTGGCAATATTGAGTGCTAAAATACAAATAAATGAGCCAGATTTTGGGTGAATATCAAATCACTGACATAAACAAGCAGTCAAAAAAAAAATTGCCGTGTTTAGGCAAAATTCCTGCCAAAAATTTGAAATCTCACTTTCCAATTTGTCAATACCATCTAACTCATATTTACAAAATGTAAGTACAAATATATTTAATTTAATTTAAGGGCGGCCTGGAAAAGGCTCATTTTTGCAAATTTGCACAAGAATGGAATGGTCTACATGTATTTGATTTTTTGCCACCAAGTGAAACGTTTTGTAAGGTTAAACAATTAAATGTAAGGGCGTTAAAAATTACCCTCCTCCCCTTGACCATGCACTTAAGTGTAACTCTGAATCAACTCTTTTCAGTTAAATCAGCCGTGACAGAAACGCATATAATGTTGACATATGTTTTCAGATCTTGGAGATCCTTTGTCTAAACCAAAAATATCAGAATCATCGGAAACAACAGTAACCGTGACGATTCCCCAAGTTGTAGATCCGGAACAATATGTAACGCAAGTATCGTAACAATATAAATAATGTAAATATTCGATAATAATTAATTCCAGCTGATATTGTCTTCAGTAAGTACAATCATCGTAAATATAATCTAACCTGATTACGGGATTTGCCAAACACAATTATTCGGATTTTTTTATCAACACTTAATTTGTCCTACCAAAGTATATTGTAAGGTTTGTTTGTGGATACCACATCCCGTGTTCCCTTAAAATTAACACGTTCAAAGTTGTTTTTATTATAATTTATATATAAGAAAAGAATTTTTTTAACTTTGATACCAAAATCAAGAATACCGGTCAAGCTGTTACGTACTTATCACGCCCGGTTTCAAAAACTTTGATTAAAAACGTGTATGTATATCTCATCATTGCTTACTTTTGTCAGTCGGGTAAATAATTGGTCCACAATGGCTTGATTTCTAAACGATATGGTGAGTTTAAAGTTGGCCTAGCTCTCTAAGGTTCAAGATACTCCAAGAGTAAAGAGGACATTACACTAGAGGCAAATACTCTTTTGCATTAACAATATTTCAACTTTTATTATCCAAGTTAAATCATGGATATTGGTAAAGTATTTCAGATTTCACATCGGTTTAAGTAATTTTAAATATCTGTAGTATCAACATGTTTAAGTTTTTTAAAGTAAGCCTGGCTTTCGAGGTTGCTTTTTTCAGTAACATGAAGAAAACGTTAAGTGTCACGTTATGGCAACAAAATATAAATAAGAATATATCAGGAGACGATGATACGGGTGATGACATAGCATTCTGTGGTTATTATGAAGTATGCGATTCATCTATATACGGTAGATCGGGATCGTTGTTTGAGAGAACCAGTGACCCATAAATGGTGGTAATAGTTAAGAAACCTGAGGAAAAAAAGACATTATTGTGTTTTTGCTATTTATTGTCGTCTATAATACGCAATAACATATGAAGTGAGCAGTGAGGACGTGTTTTACTGAGCTCTGAGGTGCCCTCACCCGGAACGTTATTGATCTTGAATTTCACGGAAATACTTAACTTAATTTATCAACATGGATTCTTATTATTTTATTAATTTGTTTCTTCTCTTTTGGGATTTATCTATCAAGGATATATTTATTGCCTACTGAAGGATTTTATTGCTTGAAGGATTTTATGAGTTTATATTTTATCGTTATATGTTTTCGTAACTGTTGGATTTCTCAATATGGCAGGAAACTTTCATTGTCATGACTGTAAGAAGAGATCCTCGGATGTGGTGCCTCGACAATCGGACTACAAACTGTGTAATGCCTGTAATAATGTCAGAGTAGAGGAAAGGAGAGCTGTCAGAATGTCAACGTGACTTACCATCAAATGATACCAATAATTCACTAACTGTGTCCGACGCCGCGAAAGCTGTGTATGAATCTCAGATGGACAAATTGAATAAGCTGAATAAATCTGATTTGAGAAACATTCGTCTAGATTCAGTTTTTTCAGATATGTGCAACGGTATGATTACTGTTTTTCCTAAGGATACTGACCAAGTTGCGATTTCAAATGAGGCTCTGATCCAGCATAACAAGATCAAAGCATTTCTGACTGATAAGTTAAATGATCGCGATGAACCAGAATTTGATTTATCTGAAGCTATCTTAGCGGCCGCAGCAGAAGAACAACAAGAACGTGTCAAAGTACCATCTGCTGTAGTTTCTGCTCGCAAAATTCCCTGTGTGGAAACTTGTCAACTACATCATCAGGAAGTCAAAGGTAAAAGCGTTGAGTGCTTGTTCTGTTCGGAACATTTTCACAAGGTTTGCATTGGCTTGAAAAATGCCAGATCATCCTCATGGATGTGGCCCTTCATGTAAAAATCTACCGCGAACTTTGAAAGCTATTTCAAATAAGCAAGGTGAAATGGAAAAAAGTGGTTTCTAATCTGCACAGTGAGAATGCAACCCTTCTTAATTTGGTTAATGAACATAGATCTATCATGTCAGACCTACAGCGTGAGATCCAACGCCTCAAAACGGATCGTCATGTGGGAAACTATGCTTCCGCTGTTACTTCACCTCCGCCGAGCGTACCGGATTATTATGTTACACCTCAGACCCAAACCCTTATAATTGGAGACTCTATGATTAGAGATTTTAAGGAAGTGCTGCTTATTGATACCAAAGTCAAATACATACGAGGGGGAAGAGTTGACGCGATTAAGAGAGAATTTAACAATTCAAGTCAATTTGGAACCATCATGTGGGAACGAATGATTGCGTCTCCGAAACAAAGGTTGATGAAGGAATACAAAGCTTCAAAGGACTTATAAAGAATGTAAAAGATGAAGCCCCGAACTCAAGGCTCATCATATCCACCGTCTGCCCTCGAACGGACAATGAAGGGAACAACGAGCGCGTGAAGAAGTTTAACAGAGAGATCAAACAAGTAGCTAGAGAATCGGGTTCCGATATTGTTGACAATGACGGGAACTTCTATCTAAAGAATAACAGTATTGATAAAGAAAATATGAACAACCAAGGTCTTCACTTATCGCGATCAGGAACGCGCAAACTTCTCATGAACATTAATAATAGTCATCGCATTATTGCCATCAAGAAGCGCAAATGGAATACTGCTCAACCTAATGTTGAAAGAACATGCATAATTCACGTTATGATAATCGCTGCCGCGAAAGGAGACAGAACTACTATGATCATGGAAATAATCGCTGTGAATTTTGTGGTTTACCTAACCATACAACATATGACTGTAACCATCCTGGACCAGTACAATGCCATGATTGTCATGAGTTTGGACATAAATCTTACGTACCTGGACGGAGACCATTTATGTGCTGTGAACGGTTTGAACCTAACCACATGTCTTTTCATCAACATCATGATTACCGCAATAGATGGGACTAGGAGCTTGCCAGCAACGTGGTTTTTGAATGCCACACTGTTTTTGAAACTTTAAATGATGAACTTGAAACTATGGACACTAATAACTCTGATATTAACAAATCTAACATTGACTGTGAAGGTACTAAACATGCAAAGAAAAGGCGTCACCGACGTGGTGGCAAGCATTGTAAAAAGTCAGGTAAAAGTAATGTTATGTTTGCAAAGCAATATGTTAAAATTGCTTTTAATAATGTTAATAGGCTCCGGCCTAAGATTCATGAAATCGACAATTTACTTAATGTTCATGATTTTGACATATTTGGGGTCACTGAAACTTTTCTTAAAGAAAGCGAATTTGTTGATGTTCATGGTTACAATTGGGTGGGGGAAAACAGAACCAAAAAAGGAGGGGTGGTGTTGGTTTATATATCTCAAACTCAGTTTGTATTTTGGATGAAAACTTGTTTAACTCTTCCTCAGATGAGTATGAAAGACTTTGGGTAAAAGTTTGTCTTGGTAAAGAAAAAGCAACGTATATTGCTGTTGCTTACTTTCCAGTGGAAGGTTCAGATGTTGACATAACTGAGGAATTGTATGCACAACTACTTTCGGAAGTTTGACAAATTGAAGATCAAGAAAATGATCCGGGTATTTTGATTTTAGCGGATTTCAACGCAAGAATTGGTCGTGAAATTTTGGATGGTGACCCTGTACCTAATAGTAATGGGAAGCGACTTCTTACATTTCGTAAAGATTCAGATTTAACTATTTTAAATTGTACAAGTATGTGTTCAGGGAAATTTACTTGGTGTAGAGGTAATTTAAAAAGCACTATTGATTATATGTTATGTTCTGACAATTTGCTCTCAAATGTTGTTAACATGGGCATGGTTGTAGATGAAGAACGTCAATATGGAGTAGGTAGTGATCATAATGTGTTGTTATTGACACAAAAGGTGACCAATGATGTTGACAACAATGGTTCTGTCAATACAAATAAAATTCTTTGGGACATTAAGTATGATCAGGATTATACAGATTATCAAGATCGATTGCGGGTCAATTTTTCTAATTGGGATATCCATTCTTTAGAAAACCTTGAAATAATTTGGCAATCTTGGAAAGATAATGTTCTGTCAGCTTCGATTTATGGTATAGGAACAAAAGAGATTAAGGGCAAATGTAATTCATGGTTTGATAATGACATTGACAGGGATATTAAAGATAGAAGAAACGCAGCAAGGCTCCATAGGAGGTGGGCTAAGGGTGATCAGGTAAACAAAGACTTAGGCGAACATTTATGGCATGATTACCAGGATAAGCGCATGGCATGATTACCAGGATAAGCGCACTTATGTTAAGACCCTTATTAAGAGAAAGATTACAGAAATGCGTGTCAATAGATCTATTAAAATCACAAACAAAGGCGGTACTTCTTGTAAAGATTTTTGGAAAGTGTTAAAAGGTAGTTCTAAGAAACAAAAGGATGTACATTGTATTAAGGATCCTAAAACTAATTGTATTGTTTATGATAAAGAAAAGTTGAATCAAACTGTTAAACAATATTGGATTACTTTTGGCTGGGACTATTTATCGTCCCAGCTTTGGGTAAAATGCATGTGAATATGTATAGTGATGATGTGGAGCGAACATGTAAAATTAAGTATTTGGTTGATTTATATAGATCAGTTTACAACCAAGGAACAAGTAAAGTGTCTATCGACAAAACTGTTGATAATTGTTTGTATGATGTTAAAATTAACATGGACATTATTTTATAAGCCCTAAATTTACCTAAAAATGGCAAATCTCCGGGACCAGATGCAATTACAAATGAACTTTTAAAAATGGGGGTGAGTGTTTACACAATAGTCTTTTAGAAATGTTTAAGAAGTTTATCACAATCGAAAAAATACCTAGCGAATGGAACAAAGGTATCATAATTCCTATTTTCAAAAAGGGTGATCGCAACGACCTTAATAATTATAGGGGTATTTGTCTTACCTCATGCGTTGCTAAGATTTTTAATAGGATAATTGCAATGAGCATTTCCAAATTTCTCGAAAATTCGAATGTCCTTACGGAAGTCCAGGGAGGATTTCGCCCTGCACATAGGTGTGAAGATCACATATTTACCCTCAAAAGTATTTGTGCGAGTCGCTTAGCTGAGGGAAAGAAAACCTTTTTAGCCATCCTGGATTTTCGGAAGGCGTTTGACACTACTTTTAGCTGCCTGGAATACAGGTTTAAGAGGCCGAATCTGGAGGTTAATTGATGTTCTCTATGATAATGTTAAGGCCCAAGTTAAATTTGGTGGTGTAGAAACTGACTTTTTTGATATTCAAAAAGGTGTCAAACAGGGTTGTGTTTTATCACCAGTTTTGTTTTGTATATTTATTCATGAATTGACGAAAGTCTTAGAAACACACGATGTTGGTGTTCGAATCCACAGTAACCGTATTGGTAGCCTATTTGGGGCTGATGATGTAGTTTTAATTACTAATGATGAGCAGGAACTCAAAAAGATGTTGCAAACCGCTGCTCAATTTAGTAGGGAGTGGAAATTGTCTTTCAACCATGACAGATCGAATGTTCTCATTGTAGGCCAACGCACAAATCAAACAAATCGTTGGAAATTAGGTAATGATTAAATTGAGAAAGTAGAGAATTATAAATATCTTGGTGTTTATATATCACGCACCCTAGCTGATCATTGTCACATTCAAGAAGTAATTAAGAAAGGTAACAGACTTATCGCATATATCAAATCTTTGATTGGTAACTTTGATGATTTTGATAGAGTATATTATGCCGATATTCTTTGGAGATCCATTGCCCTACCATCTATAAACTACGCTAGCTCAGTTTGGATCCCAAGTAGCCAAGTTGATATTTATAAGTTGGAAGCCTTACAGCTCCAAATGGCGCGTTTCATCTTAAAAGCTCCACGCAACACACCACGTGCGGCTCTATTATGGTCGACCATTCAGAATGCCTTTCGCTTAAAATACCTTGCGCGCATTATAGATTTGGATTCATACAGATGGCCTAAATTGCTTTTTAATACTATGCTCAGCATGGACACTGATTTCTCTAAAATGCGCATCAAATTCCTTCATCACGCCAGTAATGTTTTAAATAAATGCGATTTCAATGATATTCTTGTTTGCGCTAAATTTGGAACAACACCTGATGATCCAAGCTGGGCAAATTCCATCAAGAGTATGATTTACTCAATCTTTACTGATGAGTGGTTAAGTGAAGCTCTCTCCAAGTCGTCTCTCGTAAGAATATATTAAATTCAAGTATTGTCCTAGCATGGAGGAGTATCTCTTAGACAAAACAAACTTTTATGGTGCAAGCTTAAAATTCAAATTGAGGTCAAATACACTCCCACTCGACAATAGG
Organism: Ophiothrix spiculata; assembly: GCA_000969725.1. Classification (NCBI taxonomy): domain Eukaryota; kingdom Metazoa; phylum Echinodermata; class Ophiuroidea; order Amphilepidida; family Ophiotrichidae; genus Ophiothrix; species Ophiothrix spiculata. Next base: position 42,373 of record JXSR01S000742.1, on the reverse strand, counting down.
TTAAGCAAATGGACAACGGAAATTGATGGTAAGTGTACCTTGTGTAACAATGGTGCCGAAGACCCAAAGCACTTTCTTTTTGTATGTAATTCACTAAACATAATTAGAATAGATGAATTTAAGATACTTGAATTTAATCTCATCAATGCTGGGTATGAAGATATTTGGTTACTATTTATTTCAAATGATCTTGATGTAAAATACAGCCTCACCATTGGCTCAACTATGTCATTTATTGATGATAATATTTTGTATATATTTGATAAATTTTGCAAATCATACATCAAGCGTGCTTGGAAATTGAGATCAGACTGAAAAGCTGCTTCTATCAGGCCCATATCATGATGTGGTTCTTCGTTCTTACCATTTGATCAAGGTTCAGTAACCCGTTGCCGCAAGAATTAATCAACTTGTACAGTATACTTGTATTTTGTTTCTTTGTATAATTTTGTATATATATATATTTTGTTATGTAAAAATCATTTTTTGTGTGTGCCATCGTTATAAAGATGTATGTTCAAATAAATAAATAAATAAAATAAAATAATATGGTCGGTTATGCTTGAATGCACGACATTTTATAATATGCAAACATTTAATAATATTCAAAATATTAAGCAAGTTTATAAAATATTGTTTTCAGGGATTACCAGATTCTTGTTGAAGACCCAAAGACACCTGTAATAATAAATAATCCTGACTTTGACAATCACGTATACGTTGCTGGCATGGTAGATGTAACTGAGCTTGTATCCAAATCTGTAGAATTTACCGTTGGTGATGGATCAGAGGACAGTTCTAATCCACCCTTAATGAAGAATAAGGAGTATGTCATATACATTGGAACGTGTAGTGTTATAAGTGAATCTGTAAGTGTCTGTATGTTATTGGATACGATGCGTTTTAGTGTGCTGGTATTAGACTCTAATCTTTATAAATAGTATTAATTCGTTATTAATATATCCTCCTACATTGAGTTTATATTGCTTAACACTCATCTTATAGAGCTTTTTAATCAGTGATGTTTTCTTTTTCTGATCATCATCACTATCATCATCATCATCATCATCATCATCATCAAAATATATTGAAAATATATTGAAAATTCGGTAGTCAGCGTAATATGTTTATATCACAGGATTCATCATCATCATCGCCCCTGTGAACTTGCAAGTAATATACCCAAGGTTAACTGACAGGTGTATATTACAATACTGTATACGGGTTAAGGTTTCATCTTTCCAAAATCATGAGAGTCGGCTTAGGTGTTACGTAATTATGACGTTATAAAGTACTTCCGTCATAATGATAATCATCATTATGATGATGATCATCATCATGATGATCATCATCGTCGTCGTCGTCGTCGTCATCATTATCGTCATCGTCATCGTCATCGTCATCATCGTCATCATTGTCGTCATCATCATCATCATCATCATCATCATCATCATCAGAAAAGTCGGTAGTCAGCGTAATATGTTTATGTCACATGATTAAAATACATAATAAAACCCCGCAAAATAAACCGCCCCTTTTCAACCCATGAGTGGTTCAGTCGCCATTTTGTTAAAAACGTTTACTTTCGTTTATAATGTACAAATGTATATCCGAGTACCAGCGAAATGTTAGTGCACCAGGGTTGACATATATGCCAGTTCAAATTAGTGTTTTAAGAATAAAATATTTTAAATCGAGTTTTCTGACTTAGCCATTCTTTTCTATTTATAGGACACTGGCTGTGTATGGTCAGAAGGAAGATATCACGGTACAATTTTTATTATTTTTATTATTATTATTTTATTTGTTTATTTGGTTTGTTTTTTTCACAATTTAAAAAATGTTTATTTCGAACAAACATTTTTACGTAACCAGGAAGGCAGCGAACCCTTTTTCTGCAATACATCAAAAATCATTTGGATGATACAGAGTACATGCTGAGCCCAGACATGTTAACTGAAATGACTCAGGACCATTGTAGCTGGAGAAAAATTGTAGTCGCCTGCTCTGCGATAATGATGATGATGATGATGATGATGATGATGATGATGGTGTTGATGATGATGAGACATTTTTTACATTAAGGGAGGTCGCAGCCTCAAAATACCTAAAATTGTTTTTATCATAACTTTCAAATTAATAAAGTCAATTCGAATTTTTTTGTGATTTTTTAGAAAGGGAATTTTACAAGGAAGCCAATAATAGCATCAAATTCAAATTTTAAGAACTCGTTACGAGGTTTCGACCTTTCTTCAAAAAGATACATGTGAGCATTTTAAGATATGGGTTACTTGCTAAACTTGTTGCTTGGAGGCCATAAACCATAATGGTGTACACATGCGTAACCAAAAAAAATTGTAAAAAGGGGTGTTTTTTCATTGTTGAACTCATCACATATCAAACAAATTGATTATAAGAAAGGGGTTGCTTAAAATATCGGATGAACGTGTTAAGGGTAATTTGTTTTGCTCCTCGTTCCCAGACGAATTAGCGTCTCATTTTCAATTTGAAAACGCGTGTGTGTCATTCTTTACCCTTGTCTACAGCATCATAATCGCCGTTACATACAAATATACTACTACTTGTAGTACTACTTGTTAGGGTAATATTCTAGCAAGAACTTTTTTTAAGGGCTTCAAATTTGCAAGGAAGGTACATTTAAAACTTATTGAGGGGTTGAGGGGGTAATTTTGCTGGTAGTTGGAACTTGTTAGGGGTGTGTCTGGAAAAAAATGGTCACACATATGTACAGAAGTCCCCCAGGCAGGGTTTCCTGGCCTTCGTCTTTGGTAAATGCGAGGGACTGGGACAGTAGATTCATGCTACTTAGAAAGCTGTATGGCAAAAAACAACATGGAAGAGTGTAGTATTTTTTAACAAAGTGAAAGGTTATCACTGTATTTATGTTCGATTTTCAGATACTAGAACTGATAGTGACCCTATTGGAGGTATAATCGGAGGCGTCATTGGTGGTCTTGTTGCTATTGTAGTTACAATTTTGGCTTGTATATTTGTTAAGAAGAAGAAGGACGGTGGTAAGTTATTAAGTGGTCATATCTTTTGTATTTAAATCCATTAAGGTCATTTTGTTATATAGGCCTACACGTTGTTATTTAGGTATTCAAACATTCATGCATGCTTTCGCATATTTTCATCTCGCGAGGGTGGTTTTAGCCACCAAAGCGCGAAAAAAACCTCGCCGATGCATCAGATGCAGAGTTGTTGATTTGTGAGGAACAACTCTGTACTGTGTTTGAATACCTTTCAACAACGAAAATCCTGAAAACGTATGAATGAAATTTTAAATGTTGTCAATTTAAAATACTTATCTTCATAAAAATATTTAGAAGAATCTAAAGTAAAATGCTACTTTTTAATGTTTAAGTGTTTGTTGCCTTGCCGCTTTAAATTGTTTCCAAGCACCAGGCTTTGCACGTACTTAATTTCTCGACGCGCGATTGACAGTGCGCCGTCTTAGCGTACTGCGTAAACGCACTAACATGCTTGCTGTCCCGTGCGTAACGCGCTAATTTGAATATCAACTGTGGATTCCGTCACAAATCAACAACGGTACGCACCTGTATAAAATATATAGTGAGTTGTTGAATCTAATTATAATCATAAAGCAATTTATTTCGAGCAAGTTGTTAACATTTTACAATTCTGTAGCTTAGGTATGACTTGAGTCTGACAGGTAAACTGACAAAATTCCAAATGAATGTATTCCTTATTCATTTAATAACATATCACCAATGTTTTTGTTAATAATGAATTTTATCGGTAACTCAAATTGTGATAATTTATATTGCACATGTTTTGGTTCTAAAGATCGATATGGTCTTTACTATAGCACTAACATATCTGGTTCATTGACCAGATGATACGATAACCGTTACAATCTTCATAAATAAGTAGCTGAAAAAATAATTTAGAACTGTTCAGTCAAAAAAAAAGGACGGCACATGACAGAAAAAGTTAAAACGTGAATCTCTAGTCAATTTCAACTATTTGGTCTTCTTAAGGCTACGGTCCCTAAAAACGTCTAGCTCGGCTGAATGTCATATTTACCGCAAGTTTTTTACCTACTTACACCTACCAGAATATCACAATTTTATGGCATACATATTGAATAGAGTCTTTAGTTTATACATGAAACTTTACTAGTGATTTTACGTCCATTATCAAGGTCAAAATGACACCTAAAGACTACTTCGAAAAAGTTGACCCTTTTTCGCCGAAACCTCATAATTTCATGATGTTCGAACAGTTCGACTGGTTTCAAATTCGGACATATTGTAGGCTTGATACTATTTATTGAATTACAAACAATATTTCATAAATATGCTGAGTTGATTTTGAATGATAATGTAACAAACCCGCGTTGTTTTGCCCGAAAATCCTGACGTGAATTACGACTCTGAGTTTGCCCTGTTTGAGCTGTGAATTGCCTGATTTTGGTATCTACATTATCTACATTTTGTCTGATATACGCATTCGCATGATTTACTTACAAATTGAGCATTCCAATGAGGCAAAATTGCAATTTTTATGTAAACAAAAGAAAAATACGGCATACTAATGTTTATGTTTTAGATTTTAGTTCACGATCTCAACGCTGCCTTGATAGCTCAGCGGTAGATCTCTCGCTTCGTAATGCATGACTTACCCCAGCCATAATCCATGGTTCGAGTCCCCGCAAAGGCAGTGGAAACTATTTATCTTTTTTTATTATTGAAAAATAGTTAGGATTCACTTTTTCAGGAGCATATGGATTCCTCGTACCCTTAAAGTACATCGATACAATGTTAAGCTATTGCTACTGACATGCTAATCGTGATGAAAATGCGTTATAATGTTTTAGTTATTAGAGAGTGGCGACTTGTCAACCTTATGGAAGTAAGGCTATTCATTGATTTCAAAATAGTGATAGTATGCAAACCAATATGACAAAATGGATATCGAACTTTTTAATAGATATCAAAAATCTGAAGAAGAAAAATGAAAATGATCCAATACAAAAGTTCTAATCTCTGTTCTGAACTCACATATTATATGTGTACTATTATACGGGTTTTAATAACGTATAATAATTTTTCATATTATCTCTAAATTTGATTAAGAATGTTTGCTAACTCATTTTAAATTCTAAACTGGTCAATCTGGTGTATGAAAAATTATAAACAAGCATAAAGACATCTTTGCCTGATGCCATATTTGGTCATCTTAGCAATACCTTGACAAACCATAACCACTGTCCAAGAGGTTTTACATGTAGATATTTAGCAGATTTTAAATGAAACTTAGCATTTTCTAGTATTCAAGGAGAACAAGATAAAAGCATTTACAAAAATATGCTACAGATTAATTCTAAACATAATGTTTTATCATACTTTTTAAAATCGTATTAAACTTTTGATCTTAATACAATTCTTTCTATTTCAAATTTTTTTTCATTAGGTAAAAAATCCAACACCGCCAATCCTACACCGAAACCAAGAACAAAGTAAGTCAATGAGAAGAGACTGGCTATGTGATGAAAAACAAATTATTTGGTATTAATTTTAAACTGGTTCACCACACAACATAAATAATAGTAAGAAAGGAAAAGTCAATGACCATCGCCGATTCAAACCTTGGACTTTGTCATTACTTGCACCACGGTCTACCTAGGAGCCAGATGGGCAAATAAGTCGATTTTATAACTACACGCCTCCAGTTCTAATCTCGTTCCCCTAACATCTTCTCGTTCAAGAAACTTAGAAAGAGGAATTACAAATCAGTTCCAAACTCACAATTTATTTTCAAATATACGTATAATCGTGCAAATTAAAATATAAGGTCTCATTTTTTAAGTTGGGACCCAATAAAAGGTGGTTTTGTTACATTTCTATCTAAAATATATGTTCTTTTTCAATATATTTTCACTATGGGAACCAAAATAGACTTGTTTGAGGGCTCAATTGAAAGCTAGATTAATGGTCTTTCATTTCCAGAAGAATAAAAAAATAAATAATTTAACCAGTAATTGCTACGGTTTGATAAACATAATTAGCCAGGGGTGGTGGAGGAGGAAGAGGAGGAGGAGGAGGAGGAATTGTATCAAAGAGGAGGTGGAGGAGGATATAAGGGCAAGTAAGTGGTAAAAGAGGTAAAAAGATGACGTTTTAGTTCAAGAAGATGATAGAGGGGATGGTAATGAGGTCTTGGGGCGTGGGGTAGAAAGTTGAAATCAATTATATCAATTGTTAACAAGAGGAGGATTTTAATCAATTTAATCAATCTTAAAATTACTCAAATAACAAAATTGAGATTCATATTTGTTTCATCAGGTTAAGCAATGTTAAATACAATGCTTATTTGCTAAATTTTATGCACAGGACACACTTCACTGAATATAAACACTACAAGCTGCAATTAACTCCTAAATTTGTAACACCCTGTATAATGTATGCAACGTTGATGATGAACTTTTTTTCTGATATGTACGGATGGGCAATAGGCTAAACTGTATGTTTAACGCATTGATTTTTTATATACAAGTCCTATTTTTTGTCAGGATGTCAAACAATTAACGATCATTTTGACGATATTTTTGTTTGTCTCACCCTGTATAACTCTTAGCCACTTTGTACGCTTGACTTTATATGCACATTTTCAAATTACTGACACAATTAGCTTTCAGTATATATATATACTTATATGCACTTAAGATGCATATTTTTGGAAATCCGGAGGGTTTTATATAAGAAGAGGCTATATTTTACTAAAACACACATGTAATGCGTTTGGGTCCCAACTTAAAAAATTAGACCATAATTACTAATCCAAAACGTCAATCCAGCATTACAAGTTCATAAATATCTGCAATTTTTCTGCAATGCTTTACGGTAATTTACATTACACTCAACTAGTTACATACAGATGTGCGGAATGATTGTTGTTGTTTTTTATTCTGTGATACAGTTCAACTGAGATGACATCATCAAAAAACGGCACACAGAATGCTCCCGGTAATAATACTACAGAAGAAGGAAAGAAGGTAAGTATCAGCAAAAACCTTAAGTGTTGTTTTTGTATACACACATTCTCTCCATTCATTAAGTGCATAGTTCAATACTGATATCAAATGTTGTCATGCAGTTGGTGAGCAGATCTAGAATGAGCAGGTTGACCATGTTTGCGTAATATAAAGCAGGTTCAAAGTGTCTGTTATGATTCTTTCAACGTTCCATTGACATCAACATTTTCAAATGCATAGTCTCAAGCTTTTTATCCTGATCATTTTTGCAACAAATATAACCAGTTGATCATCCCAGCTCTCACCAAAACCACACGCCTTTCATTCCCTCCAGCCTCCGAGTTTTGTCTGCTCTATTTTTGCGTCCGTGGTTAGTGTTGTTTCCCGCCCGTGCGTAGTTACTGCATCTCGTTACCACCACTGCGCGTAGTTGAGCGTTGCATAAAGTCATAAAGTTATACTTTATGGCTTTCATGGCAATTTGCTTATGGCAGGTTCATGGCATTTTTTTTTGTGTGTTTCTAATTTTGAATTAGATTAAACATTTGAAGTATATAACAATAATATAGACCATGTCGACCATGATCCTGACATCTACACCCCCCTATACTCCTATACTAGTAAGCATTCGTCTAAAATTGATGGCAAAAAATGAAATACCGTAGTCCTTCATCAGGCTGTATTCACCCTGAAAGAACAAATTGAACAAAAAAGCACTAACCTATCCTACGAGAAAATATTTGCAAACATAATAGCCCTACGGTACAAAATATTAGATATTGAAAATTGATTATAATACAAGTAAATGAGTAACTTAGTAAGTTATCATGTGACATTTTCTCACAAGTTAAATGTACCCTTGATGTAGGTTAGTTTCAGTTTCACGTTGACCAATTTTACTCTCGTGCAAATTGTCCTGGATTCGAATCTAGAGAAAACAATACCCATTTTTAGTTATGCATATATTTGGCCATTTTTGTCCCCTTTTTTTATCACCTGACTCTCACACCAATTTGCTAATCCCCGCCCCAAAAAGTGATGAATGACTTTTGTTTTCACCACTGGGTGACAGAGTGCACCACTGGTAATTGGATACTTTCCATTGTACGTTTTAAAAATTGGGAGTAAAATAAAACCTTTCATATATTCATCTTAGTGGATAATTTTGAAGAAAGTGAGCTGTACTCATACACTGAATGAGATGTTCAATTCATGTGTAGAAAAAGCTGCTTTAAACATTGTTGTAAAAGGCATTTTGCCTAATTTCCCCCCTTATTTTAGGGGGGGGGGGGGGGGGGGGGGGGGGGGGCAGGGATTGAACAAAATTCTTGGTGTCTTAAATAAAATGATATAAAAGTATGACGTCAACAAGGTCATGTTGATCCAACATGATCTTGTTGACGTCATGTTTGAGAAAAATACCACTTTCAACATTAACTCAAATGGAATTCTACCAGGGCAGTATTCAAAAAAAACACACACACGTATAGCTCGCCCTGCCTGTATAACATTATAGCCATTGAATAGTTTTTAGCGAATACCATATATACTTCTATGTGATCGCAGCACAGTCAACTATAATGGGATGTTTGAAGAATTCTTTCAGGACTTTAATAAATTCTTCAAGTATCTTTTCTTGGCTCTATTATATATTTTATATCATTTTTATATGTGTTGTTTATGTTTTGTACCACATGTTTGTTTATATCTCCGCATCTATATATAAAATGTCATCATGAAAACCATCAAGTCATGTGGATGGTCACATACTTGACTTATCATTTCCAGGCCTGAAGACTCCCTCGTTAATGACTTCCATGTTCTGCATAGGCTTTCTGGTTATCACTTCATACAGTGCACAGTCAATCGTGCTAAGCCTTCGCGTACTAAAGTTACTACTACATCAAGAACTTATAAGCAAATTGAAACTGAAGTTCTTAAAGGTGTAGGTTTCTATTTTAGGATGTGTATAATAATGTATTGATTTGCAAGTGATTGACCTTGACCTCTGAAATGCATTGTGCAAGGTTTCAATCTTGGCTTGTGTCTTGTCTTCTCTTGAGAGGCAAAAGAAATAATGCAATCCTGGGAATGAGGCTGTTATGTAAATACAAAAGAAATGGAAAATAAGTATACCGATTGATTTTACATTTTGTGCTATATTTCCGAAACTACAAAGAATTTTGAGGTGAAATTTTGATTCATATTCATCAAAAACAAGTTTGGGTTTCATTTGACATCAAATATACTACTCCCGATTGAGCCCGGGGGATGAGAATGTTATCGGAACCTACACCTTTAAGTCGAATTTAAGTGATGTCTTCAAAAAGTTACCCTTTGAGACTGATATTGATACCCAGGGCCCATATTCATGAAACCCTGCTAACTCTAGTTGGCTGCTAAAAGTCCCTTAGAGTGTCTGCTAGGCCTAGCTGACAACTAATTGTTATTCATGAAACCCTGCTAGTGTTTGTTGTCAGCTAAATTTACTTCAAAAGTGAGCGGTGATCTGAAGCAGCTCTAAGTTCTTAGCAGGCAACTAAAATGTCATTTTTGTTCAGTTTACTAATGATTATCAAAGGCAATCTTTTCAGTTCGTACAAACCACTTTGAGACAAACACATTTCTGAGATCATTTCTTTGTGTAGAGTGAAATAAGACAATCTGAATTGAAAATTTGCCTGTATCATTGATATATAAGAAAACTAAAATCTAAACAAGTCAAACTCTTAATTTGATCTTCAAGAGATTGGAAAAAAAAGATGCATGCAGATTTAGTGTGTTAAAAAAATCCTAATGATAAATAACTTTTTAACACTTTGCTACCGGTAAATAAAACAACAAACACTGTCATTAAGTATAATTTCAGCTTATGAAACAGCATACTTTTGATATATAAGATATATAAAGGGATGTATTATAGTTTCGATATGCTTAATTTACATCTAAGTTGATATAAAATAGTATAGTATGGTGATCTAATTAATACTAACAATGAATGCCTGTTTAAGGACTCAGGAAAATGTGAATCCCAACTATTTCATCATGATAATATAAATAGTTGTCACTGTATTTGTGGGGACACGAACTATGGCTTATGGTGTTGGTTAGTCTTGTATTAAAAAGCGAGGGAATTACCTCTGAGCTAACTGAGGAACCGTGAGTAGATTCTGTCTCATGAAATGGACCCAAGTAACATTAGATTCTGTCACATGAATTGGACCAAAGTAACAGTAGATTCTGTCACATAAACTGTGCCTAAGTAACAGTAGATATTTCTGTCACATGAATTGAACTCAAGTAACAGTAGATTCTGTCACATGAAATGGACCCAAGTCACATTAGATTCTGTCACATGAATTGGACCAAAGTAAGAGTAGATTCTGTCACATGAACTGGGCCCAAGTAACAGTTGATTCTGTCACATGAACTGGACCCAAGTAACAGAAGATTCTGTCACATGAACTGGACCCAAATAACAGTAGATTTTGTCACATGAATTGGACCCAAATAAAAGTATATTGATTTTGATCACAGAAAAAATGTTATGGCCATTTTATGAATTAAATTTGGAATACCACCGGTATTAGGAAAACACATAGGCCTACATGTTTCAATGAGCTCTTGTTGATTGTAAAGTTATCAATAGAATAACATATTTCTTTGTATTGGCTTTAAATATAAATTATTGCATATTCTCTACTCGTTTTATACCACGCTATATTTCCTCCCCAGTCATTTCATTCAGTAGCATGTATGGCATAGCTTCTTGGACCGTGCAAGTCCATTGTTATTTAAATTTAAGTGGACCTAACTAACCACCCCACCCAAATACACCCAAGCAAATTTACTTGACCAGTCAGCTAACTATTCTTAGCAGGCAACTAGTTAGCAGGGATCTTAGCAGGCTTTCATGAATAAGAAATTAGTAGGCTGCTACGTAGTTGCCAGCTAGGCATTTTAGCAGCCAACTAGGACCTAGCAGGCAACTAGCTTAGCAGGGTTTCATTAAAATGGGCCCAGGTTGTTTTCTATGAAGAGGCAATCAAGAAAGTTCTTGATAAACACTGTCCTTTTGTAACTTGCACTCATGCTTTCAGGTCAAACCTCAAGTGGTACACGAAAGATATTCACCTTGCTAGACGCAATTGACGCAAGTTTAAAAAGATTATGGCATAAATCGGGTCGTGTGGATGACTGTCGAAATAAAATAAAATGACTCTAAATCCTAAAAAATGCATGTTTATGGATATTACAATCTTCAAGGAAGGAGAAACATATGGACCACTTAATCTGTCTGGAGAAGAGCTACAAACAACTGACTGTCTTAAGATCCTGGGTGTCAAAATCACTAAATATCTAAAATGGGACGTGCACATTACTGATGTTATTAAACGGGCCAGTGGTAGATTGTTCATGTTAACCATCCTTAGATGATTCGGTTTACCACTCCAGGATCTTAAGACAATCGATGTCCGCTTCATTAGACCTCTTGTTGAATAAGGTATGCGTGTTTCTGCTATTTTTTTTCCTTCAAGAAGGTAGAATTTTGCATTTTGTTTATTGTAAAATGTATTCAATTCAGGCATTGGCTGCTATGTACATTGTTGTTAAGTAAACCTTGAATAATAATAAACCTTGAATACCTTGATGAGATTCATATTTTTTCCAAACTTGTACGTCTTGAAAAATCAAATTAAAGTACTTTAATGCTAAATTGAAATCAGCTGACTTTTCCAAACTTTGAATTCATTACTTGGTAGATCTATGTCAGCTTGACCTGCTTGTGACTCAATGAAAACTCTTAGTAATCGTTTTTGTAATTACTTCAAGGATAAAAAATCTCCAAACAAGACCTGTGGCCTCGACCCCATGCCTACGTGGCTTTTAAAAAGAATACCGACATCATGTTACCTGTGCTTGTTTCTATGGTTAACACCTCTCTATCTTCCGGATCATTTACACCATCTTTGAAAGAAGCAATTGTGACTCCACTTTTGAAGAAATCTGGTTTAGATTCCAATAACTTCAAATCTTTCTCAAGTATATTAATCAGCCTACAGGTCTGGCCTCAGCACGGAGACAGCTTTGCTGAGAGTCAAGAGTGACATTTTAAATGCTATTGACAATCGGAGGGCTGTCTTCTTGGTGTTGCTTGACCTGTCGGCGGCATTTGATACCATATATAGATCATGATTGTCTTCTAAACAGGTCGTCAAATATATTTGGTATCACTGGTAATGTTCGTAACTGGTTTTTAACATATCTCAGCAATCGTACAAACAGGGTCAAGGTTGCCAGTGAACTGTCAAATCCTCAGATTCTTGACTTCGGGCTTCCTCATGGATCAGTAATTGGCCCTAAAGGTTCATTTTACACTCACCCTGTGGCTAACATTATTCAGGATTTTGAAACTGTTAAATACCATTGCTATGCTGACGACACCCGGTTTTATATATCATTTAACCCACAGTGTCAAACAGATATTGATAATGCTCTTCATACTCTCACAAACGGTATTTCGTGTATCAAGGACTGGATGACTAGTATTATGCTTCAATTGAATCAATCAAAGACTCAGTTTTTCTTTTTATCAAGCTAATATTTCAGAGAACACCTTCAGAATTTAACTTTGAACATTGGCTCTGATGTAATCAAACCAGCATCAACCATAAGATATCTGGGTGTCGTCTTTGACAGATCGCTTGACATGTCTAATCAAGTTTCTTCCATTTGTAGTTCTTCTAGTGCACATCTTCGCAATTTGTCTCGGATCAGAATATTCATAAGCCAGGATACATGTAACAATGCTGTGCGTGCCATCATCACCTCAAGACTCGACTATGCCAATTCTCTTTTATTTGGTATTACTTCTAAACTTACTCACAGACTCCAACAGGTGCAAGATCGGGCTGCAAGACTCATCTTCAGATGTAGAAAACATGATCACGTTTCACCACTTATCAAAGAATTACACTGGCTTACAATTCAAAAGAGAGTTAAATTTAAGCTTCTGACAATTGTTTATAAGGGTATTACAGACTCTTAAAAATGTTCCTCCATATCTTACAGAACTCATCATTCAATATGTTCCCACACGCCCCGGACTACGATCTTCTCAAGATACAAGATTATTGATCATTTCATATACTCGTACTGTTGCTGGTTCTAATGGTTTTCTATGCTGCTGCTCCAAACACTTTGTAACAATCTAGCATATCACATCCGTCATCACTGGCAATCTTTGAATCAAAGCTAAAAACTTATTTGTTTTTTGTTTGATTTGTAATTTTTTTCTTTGTATTTTTTTTTTTTTTGTAAAGTGTTCTGATACTTAGTTTTCTTTGAAAGAGCACCTTAAATCACCAGTGTAGTGTAGTGTAGTGTAGTGTAGTGAGGTCCATGGCTGATTCTGAAATTCTTTTCTTTCTCTCTGTAGGCGAACAACACAGAAGGTCTTTTATATGCTGAGCTTGACCATAACAGTCCATCAAATCGGCCCAACATCGGTAACAACAAGAACGATATCATCAGGACAGAGGAGGCAACACAGTACGCCGACGTCAAAACTTTTATTGTATGAGCTTTCTCTTTGTTCTTATTTGACAATGAACTTTTATTTTTTTTTTCCATGTATGTGGTTGTAAATTTGTTTGACATTGGGGGTCTCTTGAGTTTTTAAGATCATGAAGAAGAAAAAGAGCTATAATAATGAACTTTTGTCAGGATGGTTACTTGTCTTTGTATACATGATGGTGCAAAAATATTGTATTTATATTTTTATACAGGTGTCGATAGATGTCAATAACCAGCCCCAGGGGGGCCACTCAGATTTGCAGCTGTACACAACCGCGTTCAAAAAAAACGCGTGAAAAGGGTGCTTTTTTCACAGTCGGGCACGTTACGCGCGTTACGCGTTTAGGGGTGGAAAATCAAGCATTTTCGTAAAAAAGGGTGAGTTGTGAAAATCGTTTCTAACGCGTTTAGGGTCTCTTTAAAAATTCCATGTCCAACTTTCTCCGCACCCTTTGTATTAAAAAGTGAACTACCCTGTTTGCCGGGCCTGTTTGAAATCCCGATCAGATTTTGGGATAATTGCAACATCATCGCAGTGGTCCACAGACGAGTGTCATCAAACCACGTAACGGTAAGTATTAAAACGTTGACCTGCTACACATGTACCATACATAAATTCAGCAAGATACTTATGTCTAAATGTGTACCAGGCGGTATAGGACACGATTAATAGAAGCTAGTAAATTTAGAGACGAGTGTTTTCTTAAACGCAAATTTAGGATAGTTTTACGGGTCACGTATTGAAGAAAATATTACAAAATTGTATTTTTAAATTGTATTGTATGACCAGTATTGTCAGACAGGGCCTACTTCAAATGAGGGTGACAATGTTTGTCAAAATCACCGATTGGGTCATACACCCAGTTATGAAGTTGTACATGAAAACTAAATTGAGTCATTTAGTCCAGTATACCGAACATTTCATAATCTATTTTACGGGTTTAAAACATTAAAGTGTCTAAAGCTCTCTTGTTATATCTTCAAATTTGACAAATGAGTCAGATGTATGGTACAATTAAAAGTGAAACTTGTTTAGGGCGTAATTTTGTCCAAAACCTGTTAAGGGTACTTTAAAAAAAAAAGGTCGCGAAAACCTGTTTAGGGTATGATTTTGAGAATGGACCAAAACCTGCTTAGGGTGGGTCTGAAATTTTTTAGAACGAGGTTGTGTACAGCTCCAAATCTGAGTGCCCCCCCCCCCCCCCCGGTAACCAGCTTCCGCTAACCATATAAATTAAATGGAGAAATCAAAGATATGTGGCGTAATTAAATCCCTACAAGTGTAAATGTTTAATACCATGATATAGACCATATAATTGATATACTCCCACCGTTGATGGGGTAAATCCAAAGAATCGGACGGGGAACGGAACTCAGATTCAGATTTTCAGATTCAGATTTATTTCCGCATTCATATCATACAAATACAATTGTTCAACATATATATAATAACATAGTTGTAGCAATATGAATATATGAATACGGAGGAGAAGGTCGAAAGGCCAATAAGGCCAGAAGAGACAATCCCCTTGCATGAGTTACAATCAATTTTTA
>JXSR01S000741.1:80426-93829 GCA_000969725.1 Ophiothrix spiculata | reverse complement strand
GCCTTTGACTAAAAAAAAGCGCGTAGTACTTAAGAGTTTTTGGCCTAAGGAAGCTGAGACAGAGTTCCTTTTTTTGGCCTTAGATAATTTATTCCTTCTTTCTTCAAGTGTTTTGGACTTTTAGAATTTTTGCTAATTGTATACTTGGTAAATTGGTGTATATTTTTACTGTTTTGTTTATTATTTCTCTTTTTTCCCCTTTTTTACAGAAAACAATGAACATCTAACAGAAGATGTGCTTCCATCTCTGTACGTGTACCCTCGTCTCTGCATTATCCGTGAAGAGGATCATAGGCATGCAGCATTCTATCCACCTGTTGAAGAGTTTGGAGTCATGCCCAAGAATACAACTCAACAAATATACAAAGAAGACATCTTGAACTTTGCAGAGAAGTTTTTGGTGGATCCTGATAGTTTTATGGTAGCTACTGAGCACTTCTAAAGGTGATATATACCAGGGGGGACTTGCTACTTATTATCGGTGAGAAAAACAGGAAAAGGGTACTTTTTCACTCGGCATGAGGTTTGCACAGACTATACACTAGCGGTTTAAAGTATTTCTGCAGAAACACTTTATTCAGCCATATCTCACAAGGCATTTCTAAGGAAACTATCTAGAAACTTGTGTTGCTTTTGGTCAGATCTGATAGATAATCTAGTTAAGTGTAAAATTGAGCACCGAATGGGATCAACCCCCTCACGTACGGGTAGGGGGCATCAACACAAATGGGTCGAAAATTGTGATTTTAAGGTCAAATCTGATTTGACAACGTCTGGGTCAAGGTCACTTCCCCACTCAAGTTGAGTAGTCATATGGAATGTGTATATGTAATAGAGTGAAAAGCAGGCGATTAAATATCCTGGTTACGCTTGACTGCGCCAAGAGAATGCTTGGAAGCAAACGAAAAATGATCATTCAACGCCCCACCAGTTTACAAAAATAGGGTTGTGATGAATGTGGAGTGTTTTGTGACGGTATATGATAGATTGAAAACCTCTTAAAACATTTTAGAATGTCATATACCGCCAGGGACCATTCCACTTTTACCACAGCCCTATGTTTGTAAACTGGGTGGCGTTGAAGAATCATTTTTTGTTAGCTTTCAAGCATTCTCTTGGCGAAGTCAAGCGTGACCAGGATATGTCATCGCCTGTTTATCAGTCTATTACATACACATTCCACATGACCACTCAACTTGAGCGGTGAAGTGACCTTGACCCAGGCGTCGTCAAATCAAATTTGACCTAAAAATCACGTTTTTCGACCTATTTGTGTTATTGCCCCTATCTATACGTGAGAAGGTTGATCAAGTCGGTGCTCAATTTTACACTTAACTAGATTACCTATCAGATCTAACAAAAAGCAACATAAGTTTCTCGATAGTTTCCTTATAAATGCCTTGTGAGATATAGATGAATAAAGTGTTTGTGCGGAAATACTTTAAACCGCTAGTGTATTAAGGGTGGCAATTTCATATATTTTGAAAAAAGGTATAATTTTGAAGCAGAGTTGATGTTTAGGGTATGACTTTCAAAGACATGATAATTCAGATTATATATAAGGTGTATTAGCTCCTTTTTCAGACTTTTTGGTACTTTTTTGTCCCAATCTGATAAATAAGAAGCAGAAAGTGTAATTTATAACCAACCATTTTTTTGTTCGGAAACATTTGTTTCCGGGGGGTAGGACGGGGGCCCTGCAAACACATAAGCCCGTATTCCAGAAAGATGTTTAGCTAAACCATTGTTTAACTGAGCATCAACTGTCCAGGAATGATACGCATCATTGCAGCTTTCAATCAGAACAGTTCAATGAGTCGTGCTTTTAAGGCGTTTGGTCCACGCGCCGTTCACGCGTACCAGTACGCGCCAGTTTCCGAGTTGGTTAGTCCCGCAATACGCATGCGCATATTCTCTGAGTAGTGTTTTGAAGCTAAAAATTGCCATATTTTAGTATTTTTCTAGAAAATTAGGTCCGTGACCCCCAATTTTTATTTTTTTATTTGAAAGAACATACTTGTGCGCAACTTTTATAAAAAAATTAACAAAATTACTCTAGCAGATTTTTTGAATCAACACTAAATAATTTCACTTTTGCCACATTTCCCATAGACCCCTGTACTAATTTTCCCCAAAAAACCTCCAAAAATGGTGTTTTTAAACAGACTCTCATGCAAAAACAAGTCCCGTACCCCCCAATTTTTATTTTAAAAATCGGTTCTACATCGATAAAATATCATTCATGCCGATTTATACAAAAATTGCTCTAGCGGATCTCCCATGGACCAAACACCTTAACAAGAAATAAAACCTTCATTTAGCTAAACACCTTTCTGGAATACGGGCAATAACGTCTAAAAACATTATAATGTTTTATAAATGTTTTGAAACCGTTTTTAAAACGTTTGGTGTTTAAGTTAATAGTTTTTGTTAAAATTAGTTGTTTATAATGAATGCATA
This sequence comes from Ophiothrix spiculata, assembly GCA_000969725.1. Lineage (NCBI taxonomy): Eukaryota > Metazoa > Echinodermata > Ophiuroidea > Amphilepidida > Ophiotrichidae > Ophiothrix > Ophiothrix spiculata. The sequence goes on along the minus strand of JXSR01S000741.1, from coordinate 91,369 downwards.
TTAATTTTTGAATCATGATCAACTTGTATTTTGAACCTTGTGTGTGTCACGTTTGGTGTGTTACTTATATAATAGCGTACCCGGTATGTACATTTTTGTAGTAATGTAAAAAAAAGTTTTTGTGACAAATCAACCCTATTATTTTCAATCATTTGTAGTACAAACAATATTGTTTTTGGCCTTACTTTTGAACCACAGAGCAATTATTAGAGTAGGTCATGGTCTGACCAGGACTCAACCGGGATCTTCTAGGTCTATTAACCATGAGTCTCATGTTCAGACTGTTTCGCCATGTTCTTCTGGCATATGCACACCTAAAAAGCTGAGTGTCCCCCATAGAATTCCATGTCTTATTTCACTCCTATTAATTTAAAACGTAATGGAAGTATTCTCAAAATGCTAAACATCTTTTGAGAATACATTCCCATATACTTGTTCTCTTTGAATATGAAAAATTACTTTGTCATTTGAGCACATGTTTTGAGCCTAACAGTAGGAAAGAACAGAAATATCTGTCAGATGTGTGGAAGTTATTGGAGAGAAAACAACTTCCTTTAGGTGAGATAAGACATACAACACATATGGATTTGCAGATGAATGGTCAATAAAGCCTGCTGAAAGGTTAGGAGATGTAGGTCTATCTTGGTTCGAGGTGGTGAATTAGGTCAAATTCAAGAAATATAAAATGAAAAGTTGTTCCCATTTTGACCAACGTGTTACCCAGGATAGGATTGTTTTTTGTTTTATATGATATTATACATATAACATCATATATAACCAAAATGGAAGAAATTAAGACAATAGTAGCTGTGGGGTCATTATGTGAATTCTAAAGTGACATTTTTCTGAGGGAGAGAAGAAAAACACCTCAGTCCAAAACAATCCCCAATGAATTCACACAATGACCAAAAAATAGATGGTGCAAAGTTGTTATTGTCTTTTGACATTTTTAATGCCTTTTATGTTTATATTTTTGAAGAAATACTTTATTAAACTTATTTCTCCGTAAAGGTCTACTTATCCATATAAGATAATTTTGATCAGTCCAGGCATGACGATCATTGGTAATATGATAAATGCGCGTCTGTGCGGTGCATACGCGCACTTGATTGGCGTTTAATGAGAAAACGCATTCAGCGCTAATGACATCACATACGCGGGTACGGGTCATTATATTAAGTCGTCATTCTTACCCGATAATAACCGCGCAGTTGTTTGCATGAAGTAGAAACAATCTTATTAGATCGGATCGTGCTATTTTGCAGGTTATTAATACCTGATAATATTTCAAGTAATATCTGCTTTTTGAGAACAAAAGTCTTAAAGGTACTTGGCTTAAAGTAGTGAAAGTGGTGTTCAAAAATGTAAAACTCAAATTGTAAGTTATAAATGACCCATGTGCATTTATTATGAAGCATTGATCACAAAAGTCTTGCAAAAGAATGTAGCTTAATTTTCATCTGAGCAAAAATGGGTTTTCAACACCCCATTTATATTCACATATCAATCCAGAACTATGAAATCAAGATATGTTATCATTTCTGGGTTATGTGGTCTTCTCTGGCAAAATGAGAGGAAAGTCGAAAATCTACATTTTGAATTAATGGCATCTAAAGTAAAAATAGTGTGAAAAGTCAAATTTCATTTTTATGTATAAGTGTTTACCTATAGCTAAATGTTTAAAGGTCAACTTTACCAGCAAGTGTAATTATTCATGGTTAATTGATTGCATATTGCTATTGACTGCTTTGGATTTTGATCTAATAAAGAATGTAGAGAGTAATAAATAGAGAATGGAGAAATAAAGTGTGACATATTATATATCTTTCAAAAGCTGAAATTATACTAGAGAATAGCTGAGAATTGAAATATGTCATAAACTCAATTTTGAAATTTGCGACTTTCCTCTCATTTTACCGTGCATATGTACTATAATTGTCCTAGTTAATGATTGGAGTGAGAGGTAGGGGAACTGTGTTTCTGACAGTTCCTCGTGTGCGTGCTAGAAAGTTGTATCTGCAATAGCTGCCATTTTTCATAAATTTACATTTTGCACTGTGTGATGTCCAGTCTTGGGTCAGTAGCTCTTGAAATGGTTCTTCAGGTGACACCGTCACTTGAGAACCATTTCAAGAACCACTGACATATGGAGAGACATTTTGACAGATTATTTTCATTTTAGTGACGAAGTGTTAAAAAATATAACATGTGGCAGCCTTTGCAAATACAACTTTCTTACACTCACATGACAAATTGTACAATAATTGTGCCAGTTAATCTGATTGCAGTGAGAGGTAGAGAAACTGTGTTTGTGACAGTTTTTGCCCACTCATGATGATATGCATGAATCATAAGGCATCAACACCTGGATCTCATAATTGTGTATAAAAACATGTAATGAGTTCAATGTCTTTTTCCTATGCAACCCCCTTGTGATGGTTGCACTGTTGTTTGAATGGATGTTTAGCCTGGTTTAATTCTGAGGATAAGCTTCATCTTTATTGGGGGGGGGGGCGAGTTTGGTCCTGACTTTGAAAATCATTAATTTGACTCACATTTGAACACTATAAATTTGTTTGATAAATGGAATGTTTTACAATTATCAATGATATCTTTAGAAGCTTATATTGTCATTCAATCAAAAAATAATGTAAAAGTTTTAATTTAAATTATTTCAAATTAACTCAGGTGTGGCTTTTTAAAATCTAAATATGGGTGATTAATTGTTTTGAAAATTTTTAAGGGTGTTTTGTGAGCTCAAAACCAGTCGATTTATAGTTTCTCTTAAATTGGGATCCTTATACTTGGTGTATTTATCTTTTGAAGGTATAATTGCTCAAATTTTTAAAAATAATTTTGAAACAAACTGAATGGTACTTCTGATCCTCTAAAGTGATCTCTGCCACTTTGGCCAGTCATATGTTCAATTTAAATAATTAGCCTTCTGGTATTTGCCAATTTCATATTGCTAACACATACCCAGTTGTTGACCATGCTGCATGTACGTGGTGATCTCTTGACACGTGTAGCAATAATCGGCCAGCATTATATCCACTTGAGATTGTCACCTTCCATTTCCTTTTCTCATCAAGTTATTGGCAATTCACCACAGGTGTACTTGATGCAATATTCTGTAAATATCATAGTATTTCATTATTATACAGATGATACACTGTGTTGTCATTTACCATCCATAAATGTACCAGCAAAAATGCTCATTGGTGCCACTGAGAATTAATCTTGTAACCATTCGTGTTAAGGAAAACAAGGATTTAAGGTAGCAAAACTAGATCAGGATCATAGGATCCTAGTTTAGGGTATAAAAACGAGCAATTTCAAGACAGTGTATTTTCAGTCAATCCACATTTGGGTGTATTTAGTAAAAATACCCATTATATTCTTGCATTTCTAATCATTATTAAGAGTTACCGGTATTTGTCAAAAAATTGTGAATTTTGTTTCTCCTTGTCCTTGCTAAGAGTGTTTTATGTACACATCGCTGTCTAGTTATGATGTATTTTATATAATTGTCCATGCTTAGGGTACTGTTTTACCCTTTAAATCCTTGTTTAGGCTTTGCATCCAAAGTCATTCACTTGCCTGAGTGACATTTGCTCATACTATTGAGTAAATTGAATTAGAAATTCAATTTTTGACTTTGCTCAGCTTCAATGGCCCGTATTACGTAATCTACTATGCCGACCTTAATACTGTACCTTTCAATGTGGCAGGTCACAAATAAGATTACATATTAACCCTTTGAACCCGACCAGTCCGGTATACCGGCTCACGTGTACATGTACCGTATACCCGACGAGCCGGTTTACCGGCTTCGAGGTCACGTGTCAGAAACTTGATGTGTGTGTCAACAGGCATGAATAGATAAAATTTCCAATGGTCTTATTTATATCAGAAGACATCAGGTCATCCTTTTTAATGTGGGCACCCATAAAAGGTGGATTTGTTACATGGATAGTGATGTATGCATCAATTGTTGTCATATCTTTTCAACAATCAAATGAAATGTCATAATTTTGGTATGATTTTAATGACAATTTATTTGACTTTCATGAAATTAAGAATAAAATCCAAATGAAGTGATTAATTAAGCTTAATGACCCGTTAAAGCTACCTAGCCAGGGGTGAGGTCGGGTGAGGTTGAGGCGGGTGAGGTTGAGGCATCATGAAAATTGTGCATGAATTGTTCTGTCATATCTCTTTGAAAAGCCATTGAAGTGTCACCAATCTTATATGATTTTAAAGGCTAGTTATTGTTTATCAAAAACAAGTTGGAATTAACCCGAATAAAGTTGATAATTAACGCTTTTAACAAGTTAAGTTAATGAGCTAATTTAGCCAGAGATGAAAACAGGCATAAATGTGGTTGGTGTGGATGAGATATGTACATTGTGCATTAAGTTTCGTCACAACTTTTCAATAATCGTATGATATGTCATAATTTTGGTATGATTTTGAAGATAATGTATTAGTCTATAAAATCAATCAAAAATATTAGCCAAATAAAGGTATTTATCAAATCTAATCAACGATGACCAGGAAGGAGTGCGGTATGGATGAAGTGAGTGAGATGAAACGCAAATGGGCCTCACCTCAAAAAAGATGACCATCAATAAAACTTTGAACACATGGTTGATCGGCCATTCTTCTCTTATTTACTCGACAAAGCTGAATCAATCCTCACATTTTCGTAAATTTGTTCAAATTTTCAACAAATATGGCTTCGCCCATATAGACTACAACGTAAATGTCGAATATGTTGGTTGACATGAATAGTATTTTTTGTTAATGCTGGTTATTGGAACAATTCAGACTAGTGTAAAACGAAAAGGTAATGCAAGAAAAATCAAAATAAAAGTATGTTTAGGTGTTATATTGTTTTTTTTTTAACTTTCAGGTCAGCCAGGGTCAGCGGTACAGATGCACGTAGAATGGCCAGGGTTCAAAGGGTTAAACCCTGTGTCAAAAGACAATGCTTACTTTTTGATTGTACTGTAGTAAATGGGACTTAACAATTTTCATTCTCACCTCTGTATTCTTTCCCTTCTTTTTTTTTGTCTCATCACTCATTCTTCTTCTTCATCTTCTTATTTATATTCTTTGTCTTCTTTGTTCCCCTATTTATTCCCTCCTGCTGCCTTTATGATCTGTTTTTTATCTTGAATTATTGGAACAATGTTGTGAATTCTAGTTCAACAAAAGGTTTCAAAAACTTAGAGATTCAAAAAAATGTAAAATCCCTATGTTGAGGGTAAAGTACAAGTAATCATCATGATGATTAAGGAGTTATTTTACACCGGTTTTTGTAATCAGTCAATATAGTGATTAAAACTGTCACTTCCCATTTCCCGTCTAATCAAAGTACTCACAACCTGTCCTACCCCACCCTCTTTAATTAGGCCAAGCATTAGAAATTGTGGAAGAAGAAGAAAAGTTACACTATTTTTATACCAGTCACATGAATGAGAAGTCAATATTTTTAATTACATTGTTTATCATGTCACTAACCGAGGACAGTCCATGTTGAAATAAAGAAATGGAAACTATTTGGTAAACTATTGTTGTAAATATTGGTCCGTGTTCGAAACATCATAAGTCTTAAACGTTGTTGGAACAAAATGAAAAGCGTGTAGTCAGTCTGACAATAAAAGTGGTATCAAATTAATAAGGTATTTACCTTCAGTTTTCAGACTGGCAAAGTTTTAATTTTGGATCGACAAAATGTTTTTTGGTCAGATTTTGACTGACAAAGTTTTGTTTTCAAACTGATTAACCAGCAGGCTCTTGACACAAAGTATAAGAAATTTGCTCTTCTGACCGACGATGTTTTGGACTGGTGATGTTTTGGACTGTGATTTGCACCCTGTATATATGCCCAATTTTGTGCATTTGAATCATTGATAATCAGCAATTCTTAATAACATTCCAAAGGTTATTTATTTAACTGTAATGGCAATATCTATCCAAACTTTGTATTTGTTTTAACATAAGTTTTGTCCATTTATGTGGTATGATATGTTAATGTAGTAAAAAGCAGTAAGTTAAACTGCTAGATGTTAATATCTAGAAAAATGTGTACTATATTTTATAAATCCCATCCAAAAATTGTGCAGACATAATACCTTCATTAAAAGTCTAATAGATATATTTTATTCTGTAATATAGTACTATGTTTTACTAAATTCCGTCCAAAAATTGTGTAAATGTGATGCATAATTTATAATCTAAGATAGTTAATTTATATCACACCCACTGTATTTCAAAAATCTTGAAGATGAAACTTAAAAGTTATACTGCATTTCCTGGCTGCATTTGCCGTGTTTTGTATGCATCAAATGTTGCTGCTTACTGTAGTGCACTTGTACGAGGGGGTATCAAAAAGTTTTAAAGATCACCAAGAAGAAATACAGTCTGGAATATAATTCTATTATGCAATCCTGAAGTCATCTTTATATAGCCACTGTGCAAATTAACACATTTACACGCTTAAAACTCACTGCATGTCCACAAACTGAAACTGTAAAGGTTCTCTTCTAGCCCACATTCTATTTCACTAAAAAATCAACATTTTCATGTTATGTCGGTCATGCTTTATTACTTTATTATAACGTCAATTCTCGACCGATTTCCATAATATTGGTATCAATGGAAAGAGGAGATCCTAATTATGGTATCAAACATCTTACACTTTGGGAGCGTCATCAGAGAATTACTGGGCTGTAATCCCTCAAATGTAGGAAGTTAATCACACCATATCTTTGATTTCTCCATGCAGTTTATCTGTTTAGCTGATGCAGATTGCTGACATCTATCAACACCTGTATAGAAATTATAAATGCCATTGATGTCAATTTCACGCCATAATGGAAAGGATGAGTGACCATCCTGACAAAATTTTATTAATATAGCTCCTTCCCTACTGGGTGATTTTTTAATTTTTTGATATCCCCTCGTATATGTATTACTTGACAACACGGATTGCAGCAATCTGCTGCATAATTGGTGTTTTACTTCTGAGTTGATGGACTGTTCATATATATGCATGTGATTTAAAAAGTATCTAATAAATGTATTATGACTCGAGCATGAAGGTGCAAGAGAATGACTCAACTTTAGATTTAAACATACATGCCCATGTGTTACTTTGCTACTAGGGCCGGTTTATTGTTTTCTTTTTTTATAAAACATGCCCAAAAAAATAAATCATGGTTTGTGTATATAGATGTAGTATGACTTTTTTAATGAAAGAATTATATGATGCTGGTATGAATAAATAAGTAATTTATATGATATGGATTTTTCATCTTCAAATCTCCTTTGCTGGGTCTGGTCATTTGCTATTGTTTTGATCAATGGTAGACTCACCAGTTATACTTGTTATGCCGCATTCCAAAGAGGAACATTTATACAGCTGGGACCAACGGCTTAACATATAGTACCGGTATTAGATTATTTCTTGCCCTAGGAATCAAGGAGATGTGGTCTGAGCATCAAGGTGCAAGTGCGACTGGGGTTTGAACCTGGAAACTTTAAGAGTCCATGCACCAACTGCTCAGCCATGCTCTGCCCAGAATATTGGCAGTCAGCAGAAGATTTTTAATTAAGCTTCCACTGGCTTTTGCAATTTGCCCATTACATTAGAACTTTACACCCAAAATAGAAAAGATATTTAGTCGGCTGTGTACAAGTGGAATGTGAAATGCTTATATCTACTACAGGGAATGTAGATGTATTACTTGGAATTATTAAGTAGCCTGTATATCTAAAATGTATATTTATTAAATTGGTCGATGTAGGCACTAGGTTAAAGGAGCTTTGACATTTTTTTTTCTTTGGCTTTCAATGTCATACGATAGATTATCACTCAGAAAGTCGTAAGTTTCAAATTTCAGCTTAATCGGTCAAATCGTTTTGATTTAATGGGCTAATTTTGTATTTCAGAGCCACCTATGTGTTACTGTGCAAAATTAATTATGGTTACCATAATTAGACACATTTTCATATGTATCTCCAAAACAGAACATAACTCATCAGCCATGAAATTTCACATGGGTTATGAGAAAAATATGAGCAATTTTGTGGTACCAAAATCTCAAAAAGTTTGAAAAACGTTGAGCAATCAGGCCATTTAAATTTCAATGGCCAATTGATTGTTCAGACCAATCAAATTTATGCAAATCTACCTCAGGTGGTACTGAACTTACAATATCAGACAGTGCCCCTTCCCCATGTCAACTAAAATGAGAGGGAAGACTAAAATAGGCTAAAAGAGAAAATAATGGGAATGTATCAAGAAGAAGCAGAAATAGAGGAATATTTGGGGAGAGGGACAAAACAAAGGAAAAAAGGGTAATAGGAAAGGAAAAGGGAGAGTGTAAGAGAGTGAAAACAAAATACAATTGTAATGCGTTCAAATTATTTTTTCTTCTTGTTTTTCTCATGTGCATAAAAGCTTGGTCACAATAATCGTACGAGCAGCTTACGAGCAGTGTTTAGCCAATCTAATAGGACCACGCGACGCTGCTCGCTTTACTCACTGCTCATGGTCCTTATAAACGGACTAAACACTGCTTGTAAGCTGATTGTACGACTATTGTGACCAAGCTTTAAGAAGACATAATTTATTTATTTCACATATGCAAAATTACAGTAACCATATCAAAATTAGTACAAATTTGCTTTTCTGTAAATTTAAGCTATACATGAAATTACTTTGGTGTACCTTTGAGGAATATAAAATGGTGACGATATTGACTTTTGCTGACTGGCTATGCTGCTGCTCCCACCCCTTCACATCTATTCATACAGTGGACTGTTCAGATTGGCAACCTGTTCTATGCATTCAAGACACAATGAGTCGGTTGCTGAACCTTGAGTCATGGCTTAAAATACATGGATTGTATTGATGTACACAGAGTGTGGTTAGACAGCTGATGGGATTGGCTTGGAAGTGGTCCATTGGCGCCACCTTAACAATGCCGTGACTCTAGATGTCATGGTGCTTCATTGATTGTGGGGGGAGTTGACTTCAGTGGAATGCCACGGTGGTTAAGTAGTAGTACTGCCATCATGGAGTCCAGTCCTTATACAAATGCTTTACAAAGCTTGATGTTACTAGGCTTATAGAGAGACTTTGAAATGTCTATTGGCGTCATCAACTGTTGGCGTCATCAAAACAATCTTAATAGTGGCTCCAGATGCCATGATCCTTCTTTAAATGTGGGGGAGTCGACTTCGGTGGAATGTCACAGTGGTTAAGTTGAAACACTGCCACCTCATATTGTGTCCAAATCTTTACTTGATATAAATAGAGTTATAGATAGTGTGATTGACTTCTGATTGATTAACCAACACTGTGACACAATAATTTTTGTTGATGTTATGGCACAGTTCCAATGAAATGTAACAGTAGCTAAGTTGAAATACTGCCACACTAGTGGTGAGTCCCTAACTAAGACTATATTACTTCAATGTATATAAAAATCTGATGTAAACAAAACAGGTTTAATAGTAAGACAGCCGATAGTATGCTGAACTTTGTATTGGTATATATAATGCCATTAAACATATGGTCATTCATTACAAGCAGGAGTCTATTTTGGTGGAACGCTATAGTGGTTAAGTACAAGTACAGCCAACTCAATGGTGATTCCTTGAGCCAATATTCCTGGTACCCACCTTGATGTGACCAAAGTAATGGCTAGGCAGCTGACATTGACTTGGTCCATCGGCGCCATTAGACAATCCAGTCTTTGAGATGTTAAGGTCCTTCATAACATGTGGGGGTGTATTATAGCAAAGATTCTTTAGCCCAGCTTGATATGACCAAAGTGATGGTTAGGCAGCTGACATGCTTGACTTTAACTTGGTCCATCGGCGCCATCAGACAATCCGGCCTCTTGGTTAAATTCACAAATGCCCGGGCATAAATGTAGGACGGGCTTATCATATTAATAGGAAAAACTTATATATAATATAAGAGCTGAATGTGTTGTTAAGTTACACGGGTCCAACACCTTAGGGCTGACCTCCCCCAATGTTCTTTTATCTGCCTCCAATGTTCCCTCAGCAGATGACCTGGTTGATAGAAGGTAATACTGGCTTGAAAAAGTACCCAATTTGTTTTTGCATGAACCACAAAATCCTCAGCCAGTCATGCATGTGTGCAGGGCCATGTGATGCTGGAGAAGTTCATCCCGGCGGTTTTGGTAGGGTTGAGCGGCCCTGATATTTGAAACCTAGGTCTAGGAACTGAAGATTGATGGAGCGGCAGGCAAGGCGTGAAAAGGGAGTCTTGAGGGCTGCACATACCTTTATCACCTACGATAGTACCTCAGGAGTCCACCCTCTTGTTAAAGAAATCAAAATGGACATCACACCTGGACGCATAATTTCTTTTTACAATCTTAATGGGCCGCAAGGTAAATGTTAGCTTGTATACGGAATAAATCGATATTACTATGTATTATAATAGAGAGAGATATAACAATACGGCCCATTAAGGTTGCAAAATGTGACACACTCATTCAGAGAACATACATGGTTGCCATCTAGACTTTTTATAAATAGATTTTACCTCTACCTTCATGATATACTATAGATCACCTGTGTTTATTTTTGATGCACCACTTTGGTTCAACAGGTGTAAATTGAGTGTTTCTATAAATTCACATCATTGCTATAAATACTGAGTTCAGGAACCTGATCATCAACTTTCAATAACCTTGTTGCAAAGGCCAAATACTGGACAGCAGCAAGTGTTATGATCTCATGATGATCCTGGGATTTGTTATGTGGTGTTCCCTGGATATGCTACATTACAATTCGGGGGACACCACATAACAAATCCTGGGATCTCCCGGAAATGTTACATCTCAGGGAAAGGGCTTCCACATCTTCATGATCCATGGATTTTGCTCGGGGGG